>JANIJG010002931.1:0-71431 GCA_024611175.1 Megaceryle torquata | reverse complement strand
CCAGAATATAACAATTAATTCCCCCCTCCACTTAACCCCCCCCCCCCAACCAGTGCAGCTGTAAAACCATCACATCCCACCCCCCCCTCCCCTTTTTTTTTAATACACAGTCTGCTGATGGCATGCTCACACACAGCACGGATCTATTTCCCAAGTCTGTCATGGAAAGTATCAGTCATTTTAGAGCAAAACTTCACTTCCTCACTATAACAGTTCTAAATAAGTGGTAGGTGGAGCTCTGCTCATCCTAAATCACATCTCCTTCAAGGTACTTATGAGGTCCACTACAAGACCTATACAGCCTTTATAGCTGGAAAGCCTCCCAACAGTCAGGAAAAGCCCCCCATCCCTGTTTAAGAAAGTTCCCTCACAGAACTACATCCTCAGCCTACATCCTAGGGCACTCTGCAACTGAAAACGGGATGAATCTTGTTGCTTTGCCACTTCTCCTTGCCATACAGTTGAGGTCCCCTGTCCTTGCACCAGTTCTGGTTCTCAGTGAGCTCCTCCACAGGTCAATTCAGCTCATGAACCTAGAATCATAGAACTGTCAGGGTTGGAAGGGACCTTAAAGATCACCTTGTTGCAACCTCCCTGCCAAGTGCAGGGTCACCTCCCACTAGAGCAGGGTGCTCAGAGCCCCATCCAGCCTGGTCCTTTAAGAAAAATCTCCAAGGATGGGGCTTCCACCACCTCTCTGGGCAACCTGTTCCAGTGTCTCACCACCCTCATGGTAAAGAACTTCTTCCTAATGTCTGACCTGAATCGATCTATCTCTAGTTTTAATCCATTCCCTCCAGTCCTATCACTGCCTGACAGCTTAAAAAGTCCCTCCCCAGCTTTCTTGTAGCCCCCTGAAGATACTGGAAGGCCACAAGGTCTCCTCAGAGCCTTCTCTTCCCCAGACTGAACAACACCAACTCTCTCAGTCTGTCCTCATAGGCGAGGTGCTCCAGACTGCTGATCATCCTCTTGGCCCTTCTCTGGACATGCTCCAGCACATCCATGTCCTTCTTGTAATAGGAGCTCCAAAAACCTGCACAAAACCTACCCAACTTGTTGCTATTAGTATGCCATCAACCCACCAAGCTGAACTGGATCACAAGGGGACCAACCACCCTCAGAAGCAGCACAAAACACATGGCTATAGGTATGTCCTTCCTCCTCTTAGCACTTCGATCAGCTCACCCACTCTGGGAATGACCTAGAGACAGACAGATTCATCCTCAATCTGGGATGCAAAACAGTAAGAGCCCATGCAGGCACAAGATTCACTCACAGTATCTGACTACACTAAGAGAAAAATACATCCCGTTACAGATGCATACAGCACCAGAATACCACCAGTTCAAATAATTATGGGGATGTGAGGACATCCGTCTACTCCTTTTGCTCATGACACTAGACAACATGAACAGCAGCCAACTCAAAATAAACCCACTGAATAGTTAGGAAATTAGAGCACAGAGCTGCAACACTTGGTCACTGCTTGCTCCCCAAGCTCAGGTCACCTGCCACAGCAGAGGGGCAACGCTCACCCTCTCAGCACCAAGTGCCCAGCTGCCATGGGACTGCTCTGCCAGCAGCATCCAGAAGCAAGAAAAAAACCAGCCGGATACCTCTCCCACTCTGCAGCATATCACTGGGCACAAAGGCACCTCAAGAAAACCACATTATTCTATATTAATATATATACACACACACCCATAAAGCTCAATTTCTCTTCACTCACCATCTGAAACAACTTGGCTTGTGGCACCGATAGCAATTAATTCTTGTATTCTGTGCAGAAGGTTCTGACCTCAGATAAGAAATAAAATACCAGGAATGGACAAGCTGTAAAGCCAAAGACAGCCTTGTTCCCAGGCAAATATTCTTCTTTGTTATAAAAATAGAGAGAGGAAAAAAATAATTAAAAAAAATACAAAAAAAACCCCCAACAAAACAAAAACAACAAAACAACCCACAAAAAGGAAAACAAGGCAGAACACTTATAAGTTAAGTTTACAAAATGATACATGAAAACAATTAAAAATTAAACATTTGGCGGCACATCATCTGCATTTGCTGTTGTTTTAAAATGCCAGAGGCGAGAGTTATTTTTCACTACAGTTGGCATTTTTAAAGCTCTCAATAGCAAATTGTAAAGTCTCAGCATTCCCATGAGACAGCACCTAAGACTTGTTGCTTTTCAGAGCTCTAAAGCCCAAAGAAAGGACTGCACTCCAATGCTTACAAGTGGTCACTTGATTGTGTCAGCCAGAGCTGAGCTGCTCTTCTACAGCAATTTGCCACTACAGTTTACACAGACACAGACAAGGGGTGCCCAACTGGTCCCAGAGGGTTCCCTTCTTTCCCACCAACCCCCTTCCCAAAGGGCTGTATACCCCTCTGGCCCCAGCCACCTCTGCCCAGGCTTAGCACTCACATGGCTGTGGGATGTACTGGATCAAGCTGACTGATCCAGCAAAAGCCTTCCCTTTTCAGGAGAAACACTTCTCCCTCCCACCAGCCCATCCAACCAAAGCACCTGGAGCTGCACAACCACCAAGCCCACCACAGCAGGAGACAACAGTGGTTTGCAGCAGCAGCAGAACCTTGGAGGGGCAATGCACTGTGAAATCCTCAAGGTTTTCGGTAAGATTCAAAACCTGGGTATAGAAATCAAAACTGCAGCAAGAAGCCATCAACACAGGCCATCATCTATGTCCCTTTGGGAAAGGCAGGGCTTACTTGTCAAGACCTGAGACACAAGCTGCCTCGCTTCATTGCTGCCAGACTATAAGAGGTAGCTGCTGCACCTCCTCACCCGTAGCGGTTTGCTCCTGTGCATGGTCTGCAGACCTGGTAGCTTCACCTTCACTTTCAGAAAACCCTCCATCAGGTCCAGTACAATACTGAACCCAGCAAAATACCAAAGTTCTAGAAATGGTATATCCATGACTAAGCAACCTCTAACTACTACATCTACAGCTGATTCACTCTAACCAGAACAGATTTTGATGTTAGGTTCTCCATCTGCAGGATGCAACAAAGGTGACAGACCTTGCAGGCTTAATCCTCATTCACATTAGGCTCACTGGTAATGGCAGGATGGCTGTAAGACCTACAGCGTGTTAACAGAAATACCAAAAGAGCATCTGGAACAGGTAATAGGGTCCTACATAAACATATCCACCTTTGAAAAAGCACTGCTAGAATCATTGTAAACTATACAAAACAGGCTTAAAGGTAGATTTCAGAAAAGGAATGCAGAAGGGGAACAGTCACAATTATTTTTTAGCAGTTGTAGGGGAAGAATTTTGATCATCTGGGAAGAATTTTGATCATCTGGGAATATGTAACTGCAGGGGTGTTGACAGAAGAAACTTTCTGTTCTGAAATCATGGAGCATTTCTTGTTTTCACTAATATAAATACATATCAACACGTGGACTCCACATCTCCACTAACTAAAAAGTCTAAAAGCAATACGAAAATAAACTGTGGTAGCGCAGCCGTGCGCATCTCTTCTTGTGTTAGGGGAGAACAAGAACAGGAAAACTCACTCTGCAGAAGACACAAGTGACAGTAACACACAACAGTCTTAACTCCACAACTGCCTAAACCTTAGGGTACAAACCAATTTAGAACATGTTAAAATTGGTAAGTCCAGAGCCTTGAGTTCTTATAACTCTCTTCAAAATACATTAGTACCTTAAAGGTTTTCATTCAACTCTCTAGTTAATGCATATGTCATTTATTTATTTTTTCATCTTTGGACTTAATTTAGGGAGAGCAGGACAGCATTTGCAGTAGCAATTAAATGTCTCAATTCTGATAGCTTTCAGTAAAGGAGTGGAGCACACAACACACCTGACTGTTCCTCCCTCCCAGCTACGCAGCCTGCACTTCTCAATGGCTGCAGCACAAACGCAATCGCTTTTCCTTGCCCACTTTGCCTCGAAGCCCAGCGCGCTGTTCTTCGCTCATACCCTGAGCTGAGTCATTGCAAAAAGGTCTGAAGCGTGCACATGTCTAGTGAGGTCATTCAACAGAGAGCACTCAAATCTATTCAATCAACACCACACCGCTGAATTTTCTGAATGAGATAGCATGGTCTAGCAGGAAGTCATCAAATTGAAAAGCTTCCGGAGAGACGCATATACCTGAGGGAATAGCAGAACGACAGTGTCAAATGTAAAGCTTTGCCTCCTGACACTACCACTGCAGCTCTAAAAGCCTGGTGATGAGAGCCAGTTGAATCCAAGCTACATTGTTCAATTGATGTGCAAAGTTTGCGTCCCCAGCAACCCAACTTTAAAAGCCTTTTACATTCTGAAAAAGAATGGCCCAATTTCCCACAAGTGCTCAATATCCTGAAAGGCTGTTTCCTAACTACAAGTACCTTATAGATGTTTGAGTAGCTGTAGGATGCTGGTAGCAAACTGCGTACATAGTAGAGATGAGGAAAGGGAGGGGTACAGGACACAGAAAGAATATGTCATATCTATATTGCTAGGAGGCTTAGAACTGGCACTCATTCCAGCCTAGGAGAGCTCTTCTCTAGATTAGCTTGTGCTGCTTTGTAAATGGTCTGCTCTGAACTAGAATGTATGAATACAGGCAGAGTAAACACCGTACAACCCCTGTTTTTGTTAAGAAAAAAAAATAATTTAAAAGTTATTAGACAAAGCCATATGTTTTAAAAAAAATAAAGCTCTGTGATGCTTCTATGCTCTGACAAGAACATTCATACAGGGACAACCAGCAGTAGTGTCCCAGCACAGACAGCTCGTAGATTAGATGCTGTTATTGATTTCCCATGCTGGTTTGGTTTTAGAAGACTCTTTGATTTGTTTTTAGAAGTCGTTTGGTTATTTGTTTTGGGTTTTTTTTTTTCCCTCCTAAAACCACTATCACAACCTTCACTAGTTTTATCTCCAAGGCTCCTTTCCAGCACTGCTCACCACCAAATTCACCGAGTACCTGTAGTTACTTCTTAGCTACAGAGTGGTACCTGTTGGAAGGCAGCTTTCACTGGTCTTCCACCTGCCAGGTGTAAGTCTCTCTTTCTGCAGAGAAAACTCTGTATTACTTGAAGTACAAAATATGATGAAGCTTTAAAAGAAGGGTATACAGGGGCTGAGGGCAAGAGAAGGTGCTCCTATTCACTGGCCAGGCAATGAAGCTACTAGAGGTCACAAAAGCTGAAGTTCTTGAATAAAGAAATATTCCCATTAAAGCCAAATGAGGTTTTGTTGAATAAGAGCCACAGGAATGAGCCCATAGTACGCTCTTGACTGGGAGCAAGTCAAAGCAAATTACGCAATGGCTGTCAGGAATCTGTGTACAGCTCCTCAGAGCTGCAGTGCAGGAGAAGCCCTGAAGCATCCTTAACCTTTGTCTATTTATGTCCCAGCACCGAGACCCCTGCCAACAAAACAAGCCACACTTTCTGTGTATTTTTATTAGCACAATTTATAGCAAACAGTGCTCTCCTCCTCTTCCTCTTTCCCCTCCCCTCCTTCCCACCCTTCCCTCTCCTTCTTCCTTGCTGTGTTGTGCTGTTTGTGTGGAAAAAAACGAGCTCCCGCCCTTGCCAAGAGTGACATCAACTCATTCTTATCCGGTGATGTCCAGCAGAATCTTCCCCTGATAAACATTTGCTCAGTGTCAAAGCCCCAAGGTTACTGGCTGCATTTTGGTTTCATTGTAGCTTGTTTTCTGCCACTTTGCTGCTCCTTATACATTGAAATCCCTGCCATGTCTTCAACCTGGAGCCAGACTGAGCAGTGAACAAGACATTCGTCCCTGCTTACCCAGGTCTTCTGACCACCCCCTTCTCCCTGAAACAAGAGTCTTTGTCTCTACAAACAATAAAAAGCTGATACTGCAGAGAAGCAGGAAAAAAAAAAAAAAAAGAAAAAAGAAAAGAAAAGAAAAAAAGGAACAAAGTGTGTGCAAAAAGCAATTCCGGAGTGCAAGCTTTTTAACCTTTGGGTTTTTGCCTTTGTTTTGTGTACAGATTTTCTTATATCCTTCCTTAGCATTCTCTAAAGTTAACGGAGAATCATAGCTGATTAATGGGCTGATGTACCTTCCTCTCCTTGCACAGCAGCACTCTCTACCAATACCCAGCAATACTTGCTCAAATCTGGCATCTGTGTAGTCTCATGTTTCTGGGCTCACCCAATAAAGCATCTCAGATTTTTTCTCATCTCCCCTCCCTCCTTTTCGCATCCTTGCCTCACAAGCCACCAGCTTTCTGGAGCAAAGGGAAGCACACACTCCCATTGCATTTTATCTAAGCTGACATTTATCTGAAGCACATCAACCTGTGCCTTCAGGCAACCAGCGCTGAATGAAATGCATTACTGTTTGTCCCAACAATGTGGAATCCATGGAGAATCTATTAGAGCAAGGAGGAGAAAAAACAGTCACAAAACCAAAAGGGTTGAGTGCAAGTAAAGAGAGCCCCGAGTAAAGCGTAGCAGTGAGGGAAAAATGAAAATAAGGCACCTTTTAGCCTGGGATGGCTCCTATATACAGCTCCACTGAAGAGGAAGCACTCCACAGAAACTTCAACTTACAGGACATTGCACGTACAACTTCATTCTTCCTTGGGTCATCAGAGAGGCAGAAAAATCCATTTGTACAGTTTTGTACAGAACAAAAAGCTTGCTGTAATTGGAAGGAGATGTTCTGGTAGCATCAACCTACAGACTCCTGCTTTTCTATTAAATTAGTCCTAAAACCTCCTCTGGTATTCATGAAAAGGCTGCATCTGTTTTGAAGAGCTTATAAAAACACTGTGCTTTTAGCTGAGATGTGACAGAGTTGAGGTCAATTACCTTCAGAAAGCAAGTGAAGAAAATAAAAAACTGCTTTTGTATGTTACTATTAACACATACCAACTGTACTAGAGCAGTAGGAGGACTCAGGAAAACTGCCATAGAAAAGTACTCCCTGTCACAACCACAATCATTAGTGATACCTCCTGCCGCAGGGCTGCTTGCAGCATCCTCTTCTGCAACAGCAAACTCTGTCCTTGTGGAGTTTCTCACTTATTTATGCTTCCTTTTTAATCACCGTTCTCTATTTCAGACAGAAAAATCTTAACAAAGATGACATTTCGTCCATTAAGAGACTCATTTTCTAAAAGGCTTGACTGCTCCCATCAAAGTTCATGATTGTGTCAGTGCCCTAAACAAGTAGGCAGAGTAAAAGTAACAAGCACAGCTGAGGTCAGGCAAGAAACACCTTATCAAACTAACCACGAGGCTCTCAAATACACCTTTTAAGTAACAAATGAGACGTGCGTTAAATGAGTTTCCAATGAGAATGTTGTTTATCTTTCAGAAATATACTTGGGAAGAACAAGGTTTTATTTTCTCTTTATAAAACAGCTGTTTTGAAGTAGTAAAATATTAGTTGTAGTTAAAAAAAAATTAAATATCTAACCTGCAAATTGGTATTTTGCCAAGTAGGCTCCAACAGACTAACATATGCACTGCTTATTTGGACCCCCCCTCTTTCTTTTCAGGGAGACAGCCATCTAAACCAACAGCAAGTCTCCTCTTGCCTTGAAGGTCTACTAAGATGCTACATCACTACTGTTCTTTTCTAGGGTATCCTAATTTATGATATTTGAAGTACTTGTGTATTTCCAGTATCTGGAGATGGAATGTTTGGTCACAGAAATACTGACAGGGACACAAATTCCCAAATGACCTTGACTATAATTAACCATCTAATTATAGTGGCATTTGTCCAACCAACACCTCTCTGCCAGTCTCTGGCTGTTCTCTTTTAACAGATAGATTTGACTGCAGAATTTGCCAGAGCTGCCCTCCCAGTAAGATAAACCCCTATGTAACGAGAGAGGTGATGGTTGCAATACAGGAATTCATATGCCTATGAATAAAACAAACAGTACTTTTTTTCCACAACAGGATGAAAATCCATATAGCAGTGCTGTCTTAGGGGTTTAATTAGCTTAGCAGGAACACTGATAACAAGACATCTTATCAGAAGCTTTGCTTTCAACAAAACCAATTAGTATCAATTTAAACAGAACAAGCTGAGATAAACGTGTACATAACATGCTTAACCTTGAGGTTTACAATGCCTAATAATTAAGTGCTGGATCATTTCACATACTCAAGAGAGAAAAGTTTGTATAGATCAACAATAATCAAAGGAAAGTTGTATTCCTATGAGGACAAGAAGGGTTTGAATCCAGTACATTCATTTCAGCCAGTTGTCCTTGTGAAACTGAGCCACGGCAAGGCTCAGGGGTTTTGAGATCTCCAAACAAGATTGTGAACTTTTCCTTCCTATCATTTTGACTCGCTTTTCTACAAAATAAAAAATAAATAAAGAAATAAATAGAAATCAGTCCACACTTCCAAAGTCTCTTCTAGACAAAGGAAAAGCTAAGCCACAGCTAATTAGCAGAGCTCTCCTTCTACCCAAAACTACTTAGCCATCCTTTTCTTCCTGCATTCCTCTGCAGACTTCTGATTTTCTATTACTATATATTTTAATTCACCTGCTTCCAGCAGTATTTATCTGGATTTTTGAACCAGCAACTGTTTGCTTGATGGGTGCTTATTTACTGATACAGATTTTAATCCCATACAACCTCCAAAAGGGATGGATGAGCGGGAAATGAGGTGGACTGAAAGCTGGCTGACCTGCTAGGCTCAAGGGTTGTGTTAAGTGGCATGAAGTCCACCTGGAGGACAGTTATCAGTTGTGTTACTCCAGCAAACTTTCTGGAAAGTCTGATGACACCAGAGGGTTGTGCTGCCATTCACAGGCACCTTGACAGGCTGGAGAAACAGGGCTGTTAGGAATTTCATTATGTTCAGCAACAAGAAATGCAGAGCCATGCATCTGGGGAGGAATCACTCTGACCAAGCACCAGCACATGCCGAGGGCCGGCTGCCTGGAAAGCAGCTTTGCAGAGAAGGATTCATGGGTCTGGTAGACAGCAAGTTGAATATGAGCCAGCAGCGTGCCTCTGCAGCAGAGACAGCCAATTGATCCTGGGATGCACTGGGAAGAGCTGCCAGCAGACTGAGGGAGGTGATCTCTCCCTTCTGCTCAGCACTGGAAAAGCCACCTCTGCAGTACTGTGTCCAGTGCTGGACTTCCCAGTATGAGACACGGACATGCTGGCATGAGTCCAGAGAAGGACCAGACAGATGATTAAAGGACTAGAGATATGTCTATATAAACAGCTGTGACTGTTTAGCCTCGGAGAAGAAAATGCTCAGGGAGGAATCTGATCTGCGATCAACAACTGATGGGAGGCAGTAAAGATGATGGAGCCAGACTCCTCTTGGGTGTGCAGTAAAAGGACAAGAGGTAACAGGCACAAACTGAAATACTGAAAATTCCACATAAACAAACTTGTTTTGTTGATGGATTTTGTTTGGTTGGTTTGTTGGGTTTGGTTGTTTTTGTTTGGTTTTTTTTTTTTTTACTTGAAGGTGACCAAACACTGGAAGACATTACTCTAAGAGGCTGCAGAATCTCCATCCTTGGAGATAACTCAAAATACAACTGGACATGGTCCTGGACAACCTATTCCTGCTGACCCTGCTTTGAAAAGGAGAATTGAACTAGACCGTCTCCAGAGGCACATGCCACCCTCAGCAATTCTGAGCAACAGATGAAGACAAAAATTAGGCTTCCTATGGGCACTGATGACTTGTAAACAGCGCTTATGCAATCCCTACTACTCCTAAAGAACACTATAAAACTACTCTGCTCATTTCCCCTTATTGTCCCAATAGGATCCTACCCGATCCTTTTAACAAAGGGCTACAAAGAATCATTACCAGAACAGGCCTTTCAACTTACACCCAGCTTTAACTCAGTGCTTGCATGGTGCCTCTTGTATCCCTCTTGGTTAATGCAAACTAGTCACGAGGAGAGAAAAGCAGCAGCAAGGAGTACTCTGCATTCTGGTACACAGCAATCATTGCCTGCACACATCAAATGCACATGTTTCTTATAACATTAAGGAATGCTTCTGGATCACTTGGGCCAACTGAGAGCATTTCAAATTCATTCACTGGGCCAAATTCCTTTCTTAGTTACTGAAAAATGGAGCAAATCCTTGTGGTGGGGACGTGTATTTTAAGTCTAGTGTAATTGCTGCTGTATGTGCAAATGTACACATGCACCTACCCCACATGTTTATACTCAGTGCTGCTTTCATAACTGCACTGCAAGCTTCATGTGTAGTGTTTTTCTTGCAGCATTAGCAAAATCATAGGACTGTCCCCTCTACTTTAAACAAGCTGGTTGAAGAGAGCTTGGAAACACATGTTCTTCCCACACTTCTTCGAGTGCCTTTTTCTTTTCTGTCTAAAAAGCAAAATTCCTTAGTGGCAATTTTTTTGATTAGCATGCAACTTTTCAGTGCTTGATGCTGATAAAGACGGCCGTCATTCAACCAGAACACTTCAACGCACGTTGTCTTTCCTTAGAGCATTTCCTCAGAGCACTCTTTCCTTTCCTTACACAAAGGTCTTTCAACTCACAGTTCCTGCAATGCCCACGTGAGCTCTTAAAAATCATGCATGACTACCATGCAGAATTGTAGTACATAGGAACACTCCCCCGAGGTCACACAGCAACTAGGTACTAACCCCCCACTCATGCAACCTCTGCCACCTGCACCCACTGGTGCCAACAATCACGTCGAGCTTGTCTTTTTAACAGGAGCAGCTTTTCCCTCCCTTCCTCCAAGCAAAGGGCCTCAAGTGCCTCTCTGATCCTCTTTACCAAGGGCATTCCAAGCTCTAGGTGAGAAAGCCACTCCTCTTGCTTCATTTATCCCAATGTCTACCCTCCTAGAGCATGGCAAACTTCACAGCTATTCATCTCTGACCTCCCTAATTTCAGTCTTTAAGAATACACTCGCTTCTCCACCAGGCCAATACCATAAAAGATGTTTAGCAGGCTCCACCGGTTTTGAGACCAGAATACTGTCATGTCTCAGTACCATTTGAAAAGATAGATATGTTTTGCAATAGCTGCCCCATCATTTCTTTGCATGCTTCAACCAGTCTGTCCTGGTTTAAGCAGCTGGAATACAGGTTGAGGAGTTAGGTTTGCAGCAGGGTGCATCCTCCAGGTTTCACTGCAAGAGTCCCATTAGAGAGAGGGGTGATGTCCGTAGAGAACCTGGAAGATGGCAAGAAGTCTGCATACCAGCTGTTAACTTTCACCTAACTATTGACAGATACCTACCCAAGTTCAAAACACAGAAAACCACAGGACAGAAGACCTTTGCTCTGGAGGAACTAACCATATCTCAGCTGCAGTTACAGCATAAAACACACAATATAAACTAACCCCTAAGTTTCCTGGCATTAACCAGGAATATTGAAGGTACCATTGTCTTCCACTCATGTCACCCAAACTATTAAAAAAGTGATGACTTTCCCTACAGACAAATACCAACTTCTAACCAGTCATCAGACCAAATGCTGCAAGGTCTCAGTCATTCATCCATGGTGCTGTATATGCTGCAATCCTGGAAGTCTCTTTCCATCCTACTGTCATTTCTTAAAGAAACGACTTCAAAACTGGTAGAGGCGTAGTGAAAAACTCTACCATTCAGGCATCAAGAAATTATGTTGCTGCTAGATAGTCAACCTTTTTGTTTTTATCCAAATGCACTGGGATTAACACATAGAATTTTTTCTACCAATTTTTTAATCTTAAAATTGGCAGAAAAAGAAAGATATAATCTCTTTGCAGGTGAAGACAGTTCAGGGAAGTCTAAGCTCAAAGACTAGAAGTTTCCTTTTTCTTTAAAAAAAAAAAAGGGGGGGGAGGACTGATAAAACTCCCACTTGTTTCTGCTTTACTTTTTTTTTTTTTTTAAGAATTGCAGGGAGAAATGCAGTAATTCAGCATGCAGGGTAAGCCAATTTAAGTCAAACCTGATGCCCGACACCCCGATAAACAACTGGCCACACTACATTGACCTCTCCTTTGCACTGTAACTGCTGCTTTTACATCTAGGTGCACAGCTAGTTCAGGGAACTAAGTAAACTAGTGTTATTTTTAGAGAGGGTAGGGTTAAGTTTTCAGTTGGCTCAGCTCCCTGTCTGGCTGCATGAGAAGCAGGGATAACACAAGGGAGTAGGGAAAACAAGACTGCCTTCAACCAGCTTTAAGCTCAGTCTGAACTTGGTGTGCCAGCTGGAACGTCAGGAGATGAAACCTGCTGTGCTCTGCAAAGACCACTGCAGTGCTTGAGGTGGGCACGATGCATACATAAGGCAAGTGTATTTAAAAAAGCTTTGTGAAAAGGTACGAGTCAACAAGCAGGCAGAGATACAAAGCCCAACACAGTTTCCTGTAAAAGACAGTGGCTTAGGTCTGGAGGAAGCGTACAGCCCGAGCTCAGGCATACACTTAATAGCTTTATCAGCCAAGAATGATTCCACCTTGCTGGTTTGGTTTGGTTCTCCCTGACACTGCCTTATACTGTCTGAAAGACAGCCCCTAACATACATTACTCCTCACCAAGGCACTTTGAGAGTTCACATAAGAATGGTACTATTGCAAGTATCTTCCCTTACCACAAGCAGGCAGTCCATCCCCAAAATGTTTGTAACCAAGAGGACACAGCATTGCAAGTCAAAGATAGAGGCAATGCTCCCAGTCCCTAAAAGCCTTGGGTATAGTTCACTGAACACAGAACTGCTACAGTGTATCACTAGCAGTGATCTGACTAGTCCTGCATCTCACCTGCAATATTAAGAGCTCTCAAATCAGAAGCAGCCGAGTAACCTAGCCTGATACCTAGAAACCACCACAGACTCAAAAATGTAACATTTGAGACTCCCTCCAAAATGTTTGGTCATCATTTATTCTGACAACTCCCTCTGTTCCTAACCCCTAAGCAAACATCCAACTCCTTTTTGAACCTTGTTAAATTCTTGGCCCTGTCAGCATCCTGTGGTCGACCATTCCAGCATCTAATTGCAGTTCCTAAATTCTGGAGCCGCCTGTCATGGTCTCTCTCATTTAAGCACTGAGCCCACTCCGCCCACGCGCAAATGAAGAATGTTCCTGATAGTCGTTTGGAACACATCTGCTTCAGAGCAGAGTGTTGCCTCAACACAGGTTCTTACCAGGCCTCTGAAACCCACTTATTAGACCACCAGGAATTGTGGAAAGGCAAGCAGCAGAACGCCTACAGCAGACTAATCCCTGCAGCGGTATTTTTAACAAGCAATTAATAGACTCTGGCAGGCAAAAATAAATAATGCAAAGGCAGAAAACAGGAAAGCTGAATCAGAACAACAAAATATCCAATTAATTGACAGCAAGGAGATGCTCTGGTTTTATCAGCACACACCCGAACTAAAGATGTGCTCCTGTAACACAGCAGTCCCTAGAAAACAAAATAAAAAACACGGACCGAATGTGTCAGGCACATACGCACGCTAATGTTACATTGTCTCCTCCCTTGCATCCTGTACACATCAGGAAGCCCAACTGTACTGGCCAGTTTCCAGAATGAAATCATATAGTCTGCTATCAGCACTATGAATTTATATTTCCAGAAAATCCCAGTGTCATAGCCTGAGAGCAATTATCAATGAGGTATTATTGATTGTAATGTCAAGTTGTGCAACCATGAGAGGAGGAGGAATAGAAGAGCCAAGAACGAACAGGCTATTCAATGACTTGAAAACCAAAAAGAGAATTACTAAGAGTCTTTGATATCCAGAACAACTGCATTCATGGCCAAAACCAATCTGATTTTATTCCGCTAGAGATTTATTGTTGGGTCCAAATTTCTTACTACAGTTTGCTGGAACAGGAAAGGAAAAAAAAAAAAAAAGAAAGAGCTGAAATGGTCAATATACATGTGACTGACAAGAGAAGATCAACTAATACATTAGACTAACTTTACCCAGCAAATGCTGCAATCAGATGTGGAAGGGACAGATGCACCCTGGAGTTCTGAGCAGGATCTGGGGACAGACAGTGTGAAACAAATGCCACATGATGCCAGTATGTGCCTACCAGGCTAATGCCAGCAGGGAGTTGAAGTCCTTTGCAAAAAACTCAGTCTCACCAAGAAGAAAAACAGATAAAGCTCCTTTATCACACCCAGAGACCATGGTTTCATGGCAGCTTAGATGCTGATGTGTTTCAGCACATCAGCTGGAACCAGCACAAAGGAAAGGTGGGAAGGGACCAGGTCATCAAGCATCAACACTCACTCAAGAGCCACTGGAGCAAAGCCTTGTCAGGAAGTTATACTAGCTCACTCCTAATGGCTCATCATTATCAGAAGGGGGTGGCTCTGCATCTACCTCCTCTCTTGTACCAAACTTAGCAATTGTCTAATAAGAGTGGCAAACCAAATCAGCTTATAAATGGTAGAAAATTAATTACAAGACAAACAGGTTTCATGCAGGGTCAGATAAATGTCAGACTCAGTGAAGATGAATGGAGGGGAAATGACATGCAGAGGAGGAATGTGAGGGGTGTATTCTCCTTCTTTGGACAGGAGGGAGCTATAACATTAGCTCAAGCTACATTGCATAACTTGACACTGCGGAGCCAGACTGTCTCGCTTTGCCTCAGAGAGGACATCAACCTCTCCATCAGTCTCTTCATTCAGAGTTTTCCAGTGTTGTACAGTACCATTTTAATTTTCTCCCATTCATAAGCACAGGCAAATGAACTACACAAACCCAGGGTACAACCTGCACATAAGAAGTGAACAACAGTCCCCATGGTACTCATCCTGCAGGTAGAACTCAAGCCAAGCACTTTGCACAGGCCAGAGTAATTTCACCTTCTGCTAGCTTTCAAAGCAAATACCCTTTAAACCTGCAGTTCTTCAGTGATTGCCTCACTCTAATATAAGAGGGTTATACAATTTCAAGGCAACAAATGTCATTTTGATAGAAATCAAATGTTCTTTTATGACAAGAAAGGGGGGGGGGGGGAAGCAGCGCATTTCCTTATTTTACTCTTCCAAATCCTCCACGAGGTGTTAGTTTGCTAGATGTAGCCAAAAAGAAAAACTAATGCATCAGTCTGATCCCTGTATTAAGAAATGATGAATCTAGAACGTCTCTGAAATATATTCCAGGCATCCTCTCCATGCAGGAATTGATTAGTAGCAGTTCAGCCATGCACTGGACTGCTGCTCAGGGGACTGGAAGATTGCATCCACTCTGCAGGAACAGCTTCCTTTCAAAGACATCAGAAAAGAAAATGCAATGACTGTTTATTTGCATTTGAAGCAGGGTACAGCGAAAAGTCAACTTTGTGACCATGTCTGCAACATTCACTGAAAGGGGACAGACAGTGACTGAACAAAAGGCTGAAAGTAGTTTTGGATGTTCTTAATATAGCTTTTTTTAACTTTACTGTTCCCAGAAGCAGAACCAGTAAAACAGATCACAGGAGTCTCCTTTATGTGTTTCAATATACAGCCACCTAGTAATTTTTACCTGCCAGTAAAAACCACCAGCTGAGCCAGTCCAACAGTCCACAGCCATCAAGTGTCCTCTTTCCTCACACTGCCCCTGTGCTCCTGACTAGGTGATCTTGTCCTCACTGGTTACACATTAGACCCCTTCATGGACCAATCCAACTCCCCAGCCCAGGAGCAAGCCCATCTGCTCTCACTGGTTCAGTTCACTGCTTCACATCTGCTCTTACAGCACACATCGAGCTGCAACTCATCAGAGATGCTTTTGCTACTAGGATACCACAAAGGGCTGCAGCTTGTGGAAAGAGGCCTTTATTTTAGAACTGCTTAAAGACATAAAAATAATGTATCCAAAAACCAAAGGATCCAAATATCACTCTTTAAAATGTCAGCATTTATAGAATCATAAAATGATGTGGGTTGGAAGGAGCCTTAAAGACCATCTAGTTCCGACCACCCTGTAGGGACACCTCCTACTAGACCAGGATGTTCAAAGCCCCATCCAACCTGGCCTTGATACTTTCAGGGATGGGCCATCCACAACATCCCCGTGCAACCTGTTGCAGTGCCTTGCCACCCTCAGAGTGGAGAACTTCTTCCTACTATCTAACCTAAATCTACTCTCTCTCAGTTTGACAGCATTACCCCACATCCCATTACTACACTCCCTCACAAAGAGTCCCTCTCCGTCTTTCCTGTAGGCCCCCTGTAAGTACTGGAAGGCAATGATAAGGTCACTATTTACTTTTAAAGGAAAGTTGTACACAAAAGTCTTTTTAAAGTCTTCTACAAGGAAAACAGATGTCTAGCTATCAACAAGCTTTCCTTCTACTAGTATCTAAACAGCCAGAACTCACTGAGCTATGGAGTCTTGATCCACCTGTCCTAGTGCATAGATTATCTGCTTCTCTGCAGCTGGAAGTGTTTTATCTACCCTACCACAAACATTAAAAATATCCATGTATATGTAGATAGATGTGAATGTGTATATAGATACATACATATAAACAACCTAATATGCCAAGATCCCCAAATAAGATATATTTCACTTGAGGAACATGTTCCTCAATACAGAAGAGCTTTCTAACACAAACATGGTTATTATCCCAAAGAAGGGGACAAAGGAGTTAAGCATAAACCACTCCATATAGGTTAAAAAAAAAAAAAGGAAATCCATTAGCTACAGAATCATCTTTACTGTGTGCGATTAACTGCATAACAAGAACATGCCTGAGAGCAAGTATATTTAATATTATGCCAAGCTCCTCCATGATGCCTCAGAAGAGCAGAGATCTCTGGCACTACAGCAATTAACTGTCTTCTACATTGTAAGAAGAAAGCATCAATCTGACCATTCTTTCTCCCTCTGTAGCCTTGGAAAACACGCCTTCCTGGACAGAAGAGGTGACCTCAGTCACAGCAAGTCTGTCTTTTGCTTCATAGGTGTCATGGGGCATATAGTTAAAGAAGAGTAAGGCAAAAAAAAAAAAAGGTTGGCATTGTCACTTGTCTGAGTGCTTTCTAATGTGTAGAAATCCCAATGATCCATTTTTACTTAATGCTGAATATGTATGAATGCCAAACCAAGCTAACTACTTTGCTTTTTTTATTAAGCAAAATGACATCATCAGAAAGCCTAAGTCTTCTTTCAAAGACTCACTGTTGAAACCAAAGCCAAAAAAACCCCAAACCCACCAAAACCCAACGATGAACCTAATCTGATAAGAAACTATGTTTTGACCCATATCATCATCAAAAAGTGGCCTTTAAGTCAGCGTGAAGTAGCACTTTTAGAGCAGCGCATCTCCAACCCCTGACCTGTTTTGCAATAGCAATACCTGTGCCAGCACCTGCGAGGGAGCAGCTCAGAAGAGGATCTGGCTCCTCCAGCAGCAGCTGCCCTGGCTTTGAGTCCCTGGAACTACAGGAAGCTCCACAGAGAGCAGCTGCACCTCCACCACTTATGCAGCCTGATGCAAAGGATTATTTGAAGGATAAGCAAGGTAGGCAAGATCTGAAATGTCACCGTGAAGAAGAAAATAGAAAGGAAGGATGACACAGGTAAACGTGGGAGTCTTTCAGCTCTCTGATCCTTGTGGACTCCAAGAATGTTTATCCCTTTTGTAAGAAAAAATAGCCAAACAAGAGTTAAGTTCAGTAGAAATGTGAGGTAAGGCACTATTTTAAGGTCATTTATTACATTTCCTGTGGCAGAATTGAAAAGTTTTCTTTCAAGCTTAACTTTTTTTTTAATCCCTGTTACATGACCAACATTTTGGCTGGAACAAGTCTAGTCTGTTAAATGAACAAAATTAGATAGACGTTAGGTACAGCGGATTACAAACTTTGATAATTGAGACTTGAGGGGCAGAAGAAAAAAGGAAAAAAGGAAAAAAAAAAAAAAAAAAGTCATTTACCCAGAGCTCCGTGCAACTGAGCACATCCTGGCTTAATTTCAGGAGAAAATGTCCCACAGCTGAGAATGTGAATTGGGATAGCAATACCAGCATTTCATGAAATAGCACTTACATTCTCACAAGCAGAACTCTTGCTCCTCCTTTAAATTACACTGACACAGTTTTCAAAGGACAATAGAGTAGATGGTGCAGTGAGTTTGTGACTGGAGACATTACCTTATTTTACCGTTACACAGAGGGAGTGGAAGTGTACTCACAAAACAGCCAACACCACTAAGTTAAGGCAAATTACAGCTAGGACTTTGGCATGGGTTCTTCCCCTTGTGATCAAAAAGGTGATCCAGCCCCTTTTTCCACTGCATCCCACCCCATCCTACTTTTGTTTTTCTGCTGTGCTTGCTCCACCACAGCCAGAGCACAAGGCACGCAGCTGACTATGGCTCAGGAGGTGACAACCCATCATCTGCTCCTCAGTGGCTCTGCAGGAAACAGTCCCAGCACACCTGGAGAGTTCCTGCCATCCCAAAAGCTCTCCAGAAACTGCCCTATTAATGAACAGGGTGAAGCAAGTTGCAGGGGGAGGAAAGAGGGCATTAAAATAAATAGCACTGCCGAGTGAAAGCAGTCAAAGCACAATGATGAATATACATACTGTTGTTGTTCGTAGACAATGCCAGTTTGTCAAATGCTATTTCATTAAAAGTTATCTAAGCATTACACTTGCTCCCATAAAGACTGTTACACTGAGGTACAAAGAATTTTTAGCATATATTTGAAAGAAAAATGAAATCATTCTCAATTTCACTGCCATAAGCTATCCACAAATACAAAGGATACAAAGATTTGTGGCCTGACATACGATGAGAGACTCAATAACACCACCCTTTTGGGCACTGGTAAATATTGGGCTAAAGACAATTCTTCCTCCCCATCCACATCCTACTGAGACACTGGCTCCACCTATACCTAATACAAAATAAATAATACTAATAATATACACAACTTGCCTTTAATTCCAAGAAACAACCCAGTAACTAGTCTTGCATACCAAAAAACTCAAAGTGTCCCATGACACACTTAATTTAGTACATTATCTGTTAGTCTAGCCCCCCTAAAACATCTCATGCCTGAGCAATGCCTCTGCTTCTGAGAGTTCACACACTAGAAAAATCTCCTTTTTAAAACCAAATGCCATCAACCCAAATTCCTTCTATTTCATGTAAGGGTGCATTTGTGGCTCCATTTTGTTGAGGGAAATATTTCCAAGGTGAAGTAACCAGTGTGGTGGGGCCACAGGAGAAGAAAAGCGCTTCAGAAGAGGTCACATTTATTTTGTTCTTATGTGCACAGAGACTTCAGTCAGACAGGAACCCACACATACTGCAAGTTTCATTTAAGGCATGATAGTACACACTAGAAGCTGGGGAAACAAGAGAGAAATTTCTGTGGTTTCCAATGACATAGTAGGATTTATTTCATTTTATTTTTTGATATTCAAGGCTTGAACAATGCAATAATATGCTCTTACCTCAATTTCACTGCACTTTCTTTTGATAAGCAAGAAAAATAAGCCTAGCAAACTGGAAAATAAAGAGGCAGTTTAGCACAGTATAGTTTGTGATTGGCCTTCTGAAAAATTTCAGCAGGGTCAAAAATGAGAAGCAGTACAAATTTTGTTTTCCTGTTAAGCCTCTTGAGTTAAGATAAGGGAGGGGGACAGCAAAAGCATCAAAATAGTTGGCTTCAAAACAGTTTCTAAACAAAAGGTTTGTGCACATAGTCTAAAAGGCTTTTTATCTTTTTCAACCTGGGTTCCCTCTGATGGCTGCTTTCCAAAGATCAATTCTACTGCTTTTAGGGAAAGAAAAAAGAAAGGAAAAAAAAAAAAAAACAAAACAAACCCCAAATCATTAGCTTACCCTGTTCTGTTCACCCCTGCTTTTGGAAAAAATCACTAAACCAAACAGGCAATCGAAGAGTAGAATACTAAGTATTTGTACAGAAAGCCACAGGGGTGCAAGTCCACGGGTCCAGCTGAGACAGCTGGACTTCCATTCCTGCTACCGGACCACCACATAGTCACTGCAGGGTTGTCCTCCCACCCTGTTTCTTGCTTCCAAGGAGGCAAGCCAATCAGCAAAGCAGAGAGGTGAATCTGGCTGGGACACTTCACAGCAAACCCGAGTGCCTCAATAAATTCTGCACACATTCTCTTCTCTGCATTGAGTCCAGAACATAATTTGGTTAACGTGCTTCCTTTAAAACCAACCAAGACAAGCATCTCCTTAATGCTGAAGTACCTTAGCCGGGACAGCTAGTTTGAACCAGCAAGGTGCCAGATGTTTCCAGATGGAAATCTCTGTGATGGATTTATGGAGAATGATGTAGCAACCGCAGCCGTAAGCTTGTATGCTCAACCATTACTCAACCACATGAGGTTTTGTGGCTCCATGACTGGTAAAGCTGATCTCAGCTGGCCCTGATGTAACCTCACTCCACATCCCGTGGGTTTCTCCTCACACTAGCCCCAGCACCTGCCGGATCCTACGATAAGCCAATTCAAACTCCTTGCCTGCTTTTTTATTTCCCAGATAATTCCTTGGTTACACTGATCACCTTTGGTTTGTGTTTTGTTTTCCTTTTTTCTATCTTCATTTTAAAGTTGCGTTTACAAGTACAAGGAATAGATAGTAAAAATGAGTCACCCATGACCACTGGTTAAATATTAATTGGTTAGAGGTTGGAAAACAAACATCCTCAGTTTCTTCCCTTTTTCCAAAAGTATACCTGATCTGTCAATATTTAACAATTTCTCCCTTTCCTTTTGTCCTGTATGCACTATCCTTATCTCTCCCTGTTGCACATTGACCATGATGCACATGTGGGCACAGCCCACTTTTAGCCAACTCACTCAGTCTTTTGTCAAGATCAAACTTTTCCACATCAGTCCTACAGCGCCTCTATATCTAACTCGCTCTTGTTGATTCACTGCAGAGGAAAACTACTTTCTTTTCATTTCAATTTAAAATAACTGATGCAATCAAATTTTAACCTGCACCTTTGTAGATGCTTTCTTCTCCAAGCTGTAGTGGTACAAAGGTAGACACAACAGTACAATGTTCTTTGCACAGGTAAGGGCTGTGACACATAAAATGAGCCTACTCTTCCTACATTTGTCCCATTGCCTGGTATTTAAAAAACAGACCGAGTTTTCACATTCTTCATCCAAATACAGATGCAGACATTGACAACAAAAGCAACTGGGTTCAGATAATAATAAAGGTATTCAGCATTGAAAATAAAGAATGAAAAGTCCAAAACATCACTGCAGTTTAGTCATCAGTTGATGTACAACAATTTTAGACAAAAGAAATAATTTATGTTCAAATCAGCCCCTGCCTCTCTCCCTCCACCACTGCAAAAGTCAGGCATATTGGTACATTTAAAACAGATGAATCATGTAAAACAGACTTTCCAAAATTAGTCCAAATCTGACAGCTGACAACTCATCAACCTCTGCATTTTACACCAGAAGAAGCTGCCTGTTTTCATCACTTGGAAACAAAAATTAGACCCCAATAGCACCTTTGCCATCTGATACGTTGACTTATTAACATGCTAGTCTTTACTAAATATTAGGTGCTATGACATCCATTTCAGTACCGATCAAATTCCATATTTACTACAGTTGCAATAATTACAACCTAGTGAATACAAGATTTAGGTTTGTGTTAAGCTCCTCATCAGCTTCAGTAAGTTTCTAAACTTTTAGCAGACTTGGAAATACTTTACATGCCCATTTCAACATGCAGTGACAGTCAATCCCTTCCCTGTCTCATCAGCAACACATCTCCACGTGGCTATGAAATTGTTAAACGCAGAACAGGACTGTGTGATCCTGATACTTCCTAACTTAAGCAACAGGAAAAATCAAACCACCACCACCACCTAGTTGGAGCACAAATCTAACTTAAGATTTTCATTCATTTTGTAGCAGCAAGGTCTTTCACATAGACGGTACATTCTCAAAAATACCTCTGAGCAGCAGATTGTTAAACAATCTGCTGTTCCAAGTAGTAGCAAAGCCACAGTTTATGAGGTCACAGGGAGCAGCAATCTCTTTTATAGCAGAAGAAACATAATTTTACACAAACTTCACTAATAACTATCATTAGCAGATGCTCCAAGTATGCAGATATTAAAGACGGAAGACTTGACAAGTAAGCAAGGAGAGATGGAAGCATCACATTTATCTCCTAACACAGGACAGGAGGTAGGCAGCATGTCTACATAATGCTGCTTCACTGGCAGCTAGGTATTATGAGAAGTTGAAATACATTAAGATGGCACTTTGATCTTCTCTTTTTATTGGTCATCCAATAAGAAGCATTAAGTATTGCACCATATCCACGTGCTATTTGTCCAAGCCAGGATCACAGTTATACTGTCACAGTATATAAAAATAAATAAATAAATGAAATCTATCAAACCAGCCTTGAAATGATTACAACTTGAGATCAATTTAATGTGCAAACCAAAGTCTGATTTTTATCTCCTGTTGTCTTTAGTAGGAAATTAAGGATGCACATTCCAATTGCCAGCAGTGATGCTTACTCATAGGACACAGTATTTGGTACTGGGATTTTTGGTTTACTGCTAAGACATCAAAGGCAACTCAGACCAAAACCCCACGGGTTTGCACTTTTGTAACTTCTGTGTTGCCAGGTTGTGGCAAGAGGTTAAATCTCCTACAGAATCTGAAGCCACGGCCAAATCCCCTTCCTCTTTAAAGCAAGGCCCCACAGCACCTTGTTTACTAGGCTGGCCAGAGTGTCTCCATGCTAACACCTCACGTCTCTGGACCACCCTGTGTTAGCAGACACGCCATCAATTCCATTTTAAAGCTCTACTGGGCTCTTGGCTCCAGAGACAACAAAGCTGCATGAAGTTTAGACTCATGTCTGATAAAACAGTGATTTTGTTTTTCTGCAAGCCATACATTTAAACACACTTCAGAGCTTGGGAATTATTTCAGTTAACAAAGGAAAAGAAAAAAAAATATAATAAATCTATACATTCAGGAAAAGAAATAAAGCCTCTCATGTCATTGACTAATGGATGCCTTCTCTGCCACAAAATAAATCAGATGGATAACTAACGAAGTGGAGAATTTCCAACTACTGCAATGAAAGCAACTCAGCCACCACCCAAACTGCCTCCTAAATACAGTTAATACTAAAACTAATAAGAAGACCCCTCAATGGGAGGCAAGAAAGAATACAATACTTAGTCTTGCTTTAAGCCATGCTGTATAAATGTAAACGTGTACTTCCATTCCAATCATCTGCTTTTTGCTACTTTTATATCACAGAAAAGCTAAATTTAATCTCACAGGTGGTAAAGAAAGTAGCATGTGTTGCTTAAGTTCAATCTCCCATCTCTTCAATTTTCTATTACAGATAAAAATTCTGTATACATAGATGAAATCGAGACCTAAGGATTAAAAGGAAAAAACAATCTTTCCCTTTAGGTTCAGGCTTTGTTTATGTGACAGAAATCCTCTAAGACTGCTATTAGGAATAATGAGAATTGATAAAACACAGACCAAACTTTTGCCCATCCTCCCCCTCAGCCAGCTGAACATCCCTGACCCATTCCTTGCAAAGAAAGAGAGATCATTCAGCACCAAGAGTGTCAGCACTGCTTCTCCAGCAGTTTTGTTTGTGGTTGGTACTATAAGGGATATTGTAAAACATGAGCAATTTTATTTAAAACTCATGAAACATGCACCAGGACAATATATCTGGGGAAGAGAAGGTTCCAAGGACACCCTTATTGTGGCCTTCCAGTATCTTCAGGGAGCTACAAGAAAGCTGGGGAGGGACTTTTTATGCTGTTGGGCAGTGATAGGACTGGAGGGAATGGATTAAAACTAGACATAGGTCGATTCAGGTCAGACATTAGGAAGAAGTTCTTCACCATGAGGGTGGTGAGACACTGGAACAGGGTGCCCAGAGAGGTGGTGGAAGCCCCATCCTTGGAGATTTTTAAGGCCAGGCTGGATGGGGCTCTGAGTAACTTGCTCTAGTGGGAGGGGTCCCTGCCCATGGCAGGGGGTTGGAACTAGGTGATCTTTAAGGCCCCTTTCAACCCTGACAATTCCATGATTCTATGTACTGCAGCACCCTTCTTCTTGGAGCACATCACACCATCTTCTTGGTCTCACTAAGAACAAAAAATGAAACACATCCAGACAAAAGTTACGTTTTTTGAAGTCTCTTGATCCCTGTGACTTACAACACCTTTATCCATAACAGGACCACACTTTGGGGAGAGCTCTTTGGAAACATCCCATTTACACCGCCACAATTTCAAGTGGTATCTGCAGTGCCGTGCACTCCAGGTCTGCTTCCAATTACACACAGTGGGCACAAAGAAGGTCCAATACACCCATGTACATTGGACAGGGTCAGTCATAGAAGTATCCTGTCCCTGAAGGACTGCCTGCACCCAGAGGAAAAAAATCCACCACATGAAGGACATAAGACAGTAAAAACCTAGGAAGAGATGATCACAGGTAATTGAAAAAGAAAGAGATTCCTCAAGAGAAGGGTTTTCCTCAGCACTCTGCTTTTGGTTTACCTTAAAACATGGCTTCCCATCAGTCAGAGCTGGCACGGGAGTTTAGCAAGAGTTTGAAGAAACAAATTTTAAACTGGGAAACTCAGACTCCAGTAATTTTATACTGAAGTCCAAGTGCTGAAGGGGCGTGTGTTGTCAGCAATCTCACTTTGAACAGTGAGATCAGGGGCAGGAGAACAGGCACAAGCAATTCTGCACAGTGCCTCATGGAGAACAAGTTTAGGCAAGCATTAAGGTTGCCTATGTTAGCATTTTAATTTCTAAAAAACGGTTGTATGCAAATATGTTCTATGTATGTTCTAACCTTAAGTTCCTGGTGAGCACCAACACCTTCCCAAGCACCCAAAGGTCTGAACAGCATATAGGAAAGTTATTGCTCTCCAGCTGATGTCCAGATGTTTTGGTACACAACTCCCATTAACACATTAATGAAAGGAGAACCACATAAATCCCTTGCAAAGTCAAAGGGCTTTTGCTGACATGATACGCTGGAGACAATATATCTGAAAGACATTTCCAAGGCAACAAAGATGAACATTCAAGACATCTCCCTTCTGTGCTCCCTTTCCTAAGAAATAATTGAGAATTAGTGAAGCCTTGGATTTTAAACTGAATAGATATAGCTAATCAACACAAAGACTCTCCCCAAACAAATGTTTTCATTTACATGAGATTAGCTGTACCCCACACATTAGGAAGGTGGGGTAAAAGTCTGGAATTTTCAGGCCATCACAACAGATGCATAGTTTCTTCCCCTTTTCCCCATTCTCTTTTCACCTCTCTCCCCTCACCCTCTAGCTAAAAGGTCTCAGTTCCTACCATGTTGTGCACTCTAGCAGCAACACTTGTTTGTAGGGTTGGTGATAAACTGGAAAAATCTGACCGAGATTAAAATTTTTGGGCTGGAGTTGGGGGAAAGCAGAGGGTGTTGTAGTCACTTTGTAGACACATCAGTTCCCCTGTTCCATTCCCTATGCTGGATGAACATTTTCCCCAGCACAATGTGCCACTGGGAAAAAAGGTGTCTTGGGATGAGAACACTTCAGTCTTACATACATATGTATCATCAAAACAGTATTGCCAAGAAAGTATTACTATGTACTATAGAAAATACTACTCCACGTTACATATGGTGTAGTGAATGGAACCTCAAGTGCTTCCATCTGAATTACTGCTGATCTGTACCTTCATCTTCTTACTCACACACTTGGAAAACCTCTTGTATTAACAACTGGAAATAAGTGGCATGCAAAAGTTTTATCTTTCAAGATCAGAAAGACTTCTAACAGACTTTCAGAGGAAGATCTCCGCACATCTCCACCTCACAGACCCAGTACTGTTTCAGCCTGGAGTCACCTCTCAGCGAGGCACTATGCGGCTCAGCTCACAGGTCCATGTGGTGCACAAACCCAGCCTGCCAGCAAAGTCACCAAGACCTTGGTCACTTGTTACAAGGAATGCAAACAGAGCACAAATATTTGAAAGCAGTTCCCAATGCACTGCTTCACCAAGGTTTCCAACCCTTTCAACTGCATCTACTACTCCTTTTATATTCCAGTGACACCCTGTGGAAGTTACCTGGACTGCAGGCTTCCCAAGTCTTACTGACAAAGGACTATGGGGATAAAGAAGAGTCAATCAGAAGGACCGCTGCTGTGCCCCGTTACTTCTGCAGCATGACAGACACGGGTTTTGCTCCGCAGCTCAGCAGGCAGACTCAAAAGCAGTAATCCACCTGCTGCTACACCCGGCCCTTGGGCACAATACACACCCACCAGGCTGATAGAACATGGTGAAAAGAATCTAGTCTTACTGACTGAGCCTCTCAGGTCTTTTACTGCAACACCAAACTGCACATCACACTCTGATATTTCTTGCCTGTGCAAGTGACTTAAGAGTTATCTCAACTGTATCAGTTAGAAGACTGCAGTCTGTGATCAACAAGTCCCATTTTTCACTCCATTAGAACACTCACTCATCATTTTGTCCTGGTTTTGGCTGGGATAGTGTTCATTTTCTTCCCAGTAGCCAGTATATCACTGTGTTTTGGATTCAGTAAGAGAATAATGTTGATAACGCACTGGTTTTTAGCTGTTGCTAAGCAGTGTTTATAGTAAGTCAAGGATTTTTCAGCTTCTCGTGCCCTGCCAGCAAGAAGGCTGGAGGGGCACAAGAAGTTGTGAAGGGACAGAGCCATGACAGCTGACCTGAAATGCCCAAAGGGCTATTCCATACCATATGCTGTCATGCCCCGCATATAAACGGAGGGCAGCTGCCCAGGAGGGGTGGACCACTGCTTGGGCATCAGTCAGCAGGTGGTGAGCAACTCTACTGTGCATCACTTGGCTTATCTTGGGTTTTACTTCTCTCTCTTTGTTATCTTCCTTTTCATTACAACTA
This sequence comes from Megaceryle torquata, assembly GCA_024611175.1. Lineage (NCBI taxonomy): Eukaryota > Metazoa > Chordata > Aves > Coraciiformes > Cerylidae > Megaceryle > Megaceryle torquata. Next base: position 44,498 of record JANIJG010002931.1, on the reverse strand, counting down.
CCACCATTATTATTATATTTTATTCTATTTCAATTATTAAACACTTCTTATCTCAGCACAAAAGTTTTACTGGGTTTTTTTTCTGCTCTTAACTCTTTACCATGTGAAAAAACATACTTTATACGGTACCTCAAATCAGCTCAAAGTGAATCTCTAATACAAGAGGCAGGCAGGAGATAGTGTGCTGCATGACATGTTACATTTAACCAACACAACAAGGCCAACCAAGGCATATCATATATCTTCTCTGAAATTATGTGCCAGAATTACAGTTTGTAAATGTTCTGGAACACGAGAGAAGCGGACACGCGCAACACAGGTAAAAGCACCCACAGAACTCAACCACTCATGCACACCAAGAACAAAACCTCAAACAATAAAACTCCACAAGCATCCAATGCATCAGTTGACAAAAGGCACTTGTATCATGATAGTGCAATCTTCAGAACTTCTCAAATGTCTAAAGATTGCTGGAAGGTAGAGTTTCCACCACACAAAAAAAAACCCCTCACATCATCTCCCCAGGCGCTAAAATCACAGAATCACAAAACATTCTGGATTGGAAGGGACCTCCAAAGTTTATCCAGTCCAACCCCCCTACCAGAGCAGGATCACCTCAATCCTGGTAAAGAGTATGCTGGGGATGACCATAGTTTTATAAAGGCTGAGTAGCATCTCAGCAGCATCTTTCATGTCAGAGGCTGGCTGGAGCCTCTCAGCTCAGTATGCGTGGCCAAGGAATAACCAAGGGGGAGGTGGATAAATAAGAGAGGGAGAGCTAGAGCAAAGGAAGTGCGGATCCCAGTCTCCAATTCCTCCTTCTGAGCTAGAAATGCTTTCTCTAGTTTGTGGTTATTTAATACAGAATGTACAAACAGTCAAGGGAGCACAAAACCTCCAAGGACATTCCCATCATCTGAACAACCAAGTCCCTGGTGGATCTAGCTTAAGGGTGGGAGGTTGTCAAGTCTAGCAATCTTGTTGGTCAACTTTCCACACTGTATCCAGAACATGTGTATTACTGTTAAACTTCAAACAGCAACCTTAGCACCCTACCATACGAACTTAAACTACACAAAAACGTACACTCTTTTGGGACAAAAACCTTCTCTCTGCTGGAACAGACAGGAGTTTGGCCTCCAGCTTCAGCAAAGTCACAGTTTTACCTTGAAGATCTGTTACTGAAACAAACCATTGCTCTACAGTGTGTACATCTGCTCTTGCCCCTTATCCTAGACTAGCACAGTTCTTTCTCCGATCACGACCTCTGGATGATGAGGGCTTCCCAGTTGAGGTGTACAGCCCATCAGCAGAGTGCTGCTTACACACACCTACAAAAGGCATTAACTCCACTTCCTTCTAAACATTACTACTGGTAATTTCATTACTATTGCAAATGGAAAAGCAGTCTCTCCAGCAGATCATCCGCATCTCACGACTGAGTATGTAACCTGACGTTGTGCATCTTCTGCTTTAGGTATGCTAAGGTGCTGACAACTAAACCAAGCATATCATCATCAGCCCCCGATGGAAAATAGAGGGAATATTACAAAATTCACTTGGTCAAGCCCCACTGTTTGAGCCAAATGAGCCACAAAACTCCTATTTTCTTTTTTCTTAAGCTGCCCTAAGGAAGGAATGGAGGCAGATCAAATTTGATTCTAAACTTCAAGGATTTATAACAATCAGCCTGCAAAGACTTGTGCTTTGCTTTATTGCTTGGTTGTCAATCTCATCTTGCACAATTATACAGAGAGAACATGGTTAAGCCAAGCTCCCACCGCACTGCTTTGATAACAAGGTTTAAGGCTTGAGCAGACTTGGTTTTTTCATTTCTACCTTAATAAAGTTATATAAAGATGAAAAGGTTAAGTCAAACTCTTAATTATAAAAGGGAGGGTATTATGTTACATAGAAGACTTTCTGGAATCTGGGTTTTATTCTGCTAAGTGCCTGGACAGGGAAACAAAGACAAGAGTAGAGCTTTTGAACAACACGGTATTCTATAAAGTGCAGTTAACTGCAGACATGCAGTAGATACAGAGCTATACACTCATCCTTTACCTTGACCACTGTTACTTAGCTGAATCAGCACCCACAGAAAGAACAAACATCAAGAACCAGAACCTAAGATTTAATAATTTACACTCTGTTAGTTAATCATAATCTTTCTCAATGAATTGTCTGGCCTAAACCTAAATAATCTTCTGGACTTGGATACATTTATGAACTCGCCTAAAGCCTTAGATCAAACAGAATCATTCAGTTTTTCAAAAGCGATGCATTGCAACACTGCTGCTGATCTAGCAGCAAGGCACAAGTATTCCAAAAACAACCACCAGCCAAACAAAGGACTGTTAATGGGAGGTCAAGCAGCATCAGAAGAAATAAACTATCAATGTACATGCTGGGAAGAAGGTACATCAAGCAACAGAGCTCTAGAATAAGGACTTCAGGCCAAAATAGTTTCAAGTCAGCTCTTTTGTGGGTTTGTGGCTGGCTGGGGTCTTTTGAGGGCAGCAGGAGGAGTTTAAGGTATGTAGTGAACAGCTCAAAAGCATTTTAGACCTTCTTCCTTCCTGCATTCTACTGACAGTTTCACTGATTCCAAATGGAAAACCTGTCCTGAAGGTAACAACGATGTGACCTTCAGCATGTCTAGCTCATTTTCTTCTTACGATTTATTTTAGATTTTCAACACCAGAAGACAGGGAAGCAAGACTTCTTCATAACTGAAGTGACTACTAATGATGGTAACAGAGAAATATCTTACACTTCCACGCAGAGATTCCTCATTGAAGTGCTGTTTCAAATATGCAATTACCGTCCATCCTCTCCTAATTTCTCATTAAGAAAATCCCGGTATTCTGTTTCAGCACCCACATCCTTTTCCTGGGCGTCTCCATCTGAACATGTCTATATTCCTCATTGCCCCAGTAACTAAATGCACTAACATTTTCTGTCCACGTGTCAAGAGTTACCCTTAGGAACTCAGTCACCACTCTAGTCCCATCCCCACCCTGATCATCATTAGATGCTTAAGTCCCAGCAAAACAGGCATGTCCCAGACGCAAACTTTGTGCTTCTCTACATCCAAACATCCAACATTTTCCACCAGCTGGAAGAATACAGCAGAAGTGATAGCAGCGGTAGGTATCACAGCGTCCAGCTAAAGAGGAGAGAACCAAACTAATGGCACCAGAAAAGAGCTTCCATTAGGTCTCTCTCTTTCTCCAACCCCATCCAGCCTACGGAGGGGAAACATTTTACAGACTTTATTCCACTGAATAACACTTTTGCAGTCTTGGAGACGAATCACTCCCATTATCTATGGCTATAAACACACATATACACACTTCATGTGTGTGTATATATATACACCCTGCAGACATTTCTAACAGGAATGTTTATTTGTATGCAATTTTCATTGATAAAAAAAGCACCAGGTTTAACAGAAGGACATACATTAGAGAAAGATACCCACAAACACACCACATGGAAAAGGCAGGAAGAATAATTTCACTGGCCCTTCAGTCACAGACTCAATCAAGTCTTATGAGCAAGTCTTAACTTAGAGGCAAAACAATAATGCTGAATAAAAGTACACAAATGCGAAGGACAGAAGAGGAAAAAAAATATATATCCAGATTTAGATGCCTTAAGACCTTTAAGGACTCAAAAAAACCAAACCAACCAACTAAAAATCCAAGGTTAAAAAAAAAAATCATATTCTCTAAGTACTTTCCCATCACATGCTTATCTTTGTCCTAGAAAGATCCATTGGCAACACTCTGGAAGAGCTCACTAACTCCTATAGCTTAGTAGTCATGTGCATCTGATTTCCAATCTCCCCTTGACATAAAGGGATTACACCTTCTGCAAACATTTAGAATATCCAAAGTATATAGTGTAATTCCAGATAATTATTTTCATTTCATCTTAACCAGTTAATAGTGATGTCAAGGTACACTGCCCAATGTGCAGGTCCTCCTCACCAATGTGTGTGGCAAACCTATAAGCCAGGATGTGGTTAACTCCTTACCACATGGTCTACTTCCCCAGCACATCTAACGTATCCAAAGGGTACCTGCACCCCAAGAGTCATACAGGCCATCTGCAGAGCTCTGTCACAGAAGCTCTGTGAATGTAAAGGAAGGAGAGTGGAGGTGACTTGTGATGACCACCAAAGCTTATTGACATGCAGCAATATGGTGGGGAGGAGCCAAACATGCCTGAGAAGGTCCATTTAGGAGTCACAGTTATCGGCCTCAGCAGAAATTGGAGCTCAACGATACTACTCACCCAAGAAAAAGGAGGCCAGGCTAATCACCTAGGCAGATAGGCTCACACTCATTCTGTTTATCTGCCAGTACACAAATTACATCACCCAGTGTGGAACAGCTTGCAAAAGGACACCGGGGAAAAGGTAGTCAGCTGAGTATCACAGTTTCTAATACTCTCCCAAACTGAGCACATTGTTTGGATAATACCTGACCACATACTCAAATCCTCTCACATGTAGAATTGACTTAGTCCAGGTCTCCTAAATAGTCAACAAACCACTGAGAAACACATGGAAATAGGACACCAACATCCTCCTCCTCTCCTCCAACTATCTTTTACAAGAAAATCTCCTTTCCTTAAAACTGGTGCATCTTCTAGGTTATGTTTTCAGGAGCTAGTTTCAAGTCATAGAACCAAATGGAGAGACCGCTCTCTGTAACACGGAATACTGGTCCACAAGCCAAAACCAAACAAAAACACACACACACAAAAAATAAAAACAAACACCCCCCCACACACACACACACAACCCACAAACCAAACACAACAACCACCAAAAACCCCACACCAATAAAAAAACAACCCCCAAAAACTAACCTCAACACCCACCAGGCAGATTTGCACTCACATTATCATTCTTGATATTCCTTTCTGTCTGACATGGCCATTTTCACAGACCATGTTAAGGACTAAGGATGGGGTCCATCTAACAAACTTGGATGTTGCAAATTCTGTTGAGCCCTATACCCTCAGCTGTACTATGAAGTGTCAAAATAAGCAGATCCTCCTTGTATGGCATAGGGGTAGAATTAAAAAGAACTGAAGTATCATAATCTGTAGAGAATTACAAGAATAGAATTCACTAATGTATGCTATCAAGTTCCCTAGCCTAGAATTTATGTGATATGGTTTCTCTTAAGTAACTAAGAAGTAAGAGGACTCATCTTCTAATGGAAACTTTGGAATCTTTCTCTTTTAACTGATTGCCAATGAAAGTTAAATCAATTTTCCTGTAAGAAGATGTAGGCACCAGCAGGTACCAATTACACTGACTTCCCTAAAAGGAATTGACAAGATTTACTTTGTCTTACAATATCCAAAAGATCCCACTTACAAGAGAGGTGCCCAAAACGAAGTCCCAGACAAACACACTCCAAGCTCACCCATACCCTGCTTGCTTTCTCAGAGCTAACCAGTCAAGGAAAGTAAGAATGTCAGTCTCAACTCTTTGATTGTTAAATTAACAGATACACCAGTCAGAGGTTTTGTTCCTAACATCAAACTCCCAACATCTGCTTGCCCTTCACTACTACCAGAAAGACAGACCTCAGCCTTACTTGAGACTTGAGAGATGTTGATGCCCTCTAGAAGACTGCAATAAACATTCTGTTTTCAGAACACAAACTTAAAACCTAAATACCCTTTTCAAAAGCTTTTGGGAAGCTTTGTAACAATGCTTAATTCCTTACCCCACCCTTCTTACTTTAAGTGCCCAGGAAAACTGTATAGAAAAAAACCCACAACAACAGAATATTCACCCTTTGTTTTTCAATCCTTTCCACTGTTTCCCCACTTGACTGTGGTCTTTAATCATTTCTAATGTACTGCTCTTGTTTTCAGGTAGACCCACCTGTCGGTAAAGGTTCTCTAACCACATGTTGCTAAGTGGATCCCATCTCTTGCCAGCAGTCCTCAGTACTCAGAGAGGATCCCCTGGTCATAAATGCCAAATCCCCCTTCAGAGATGATACTTTACAGATGTAGTAAGAGCATTTCTGAGTGAAATCCTCCACTGTATTGTCTTATTAACCTTCCATGGTCACAATCACACAGAAAATAGCATTTTTAGGTTGTGGGGTTTTTTTACAAGCACTTTAATAAAATGGGATGTTTTGTTCATAAGCTACAAAAGTATCCCCATTTTGTATTACTTGGAGAAGATGACTGATTTTATACACAGCTGGTGATGACTTTGTGGTATGAACAGACTGCAAGAAGCAGGGACACAGACAGAAGCTTCATTTTCATGCAAATATCCTCAGGAAGCTACATAAAGAAAAGAAACAGCACATGGCATTTTGTTCTGCATTGCTTACAAAGAAGTCTTTATAGTGAATGCTTGTAACCAGGAAGAAGATTGGAGACTACCTCTGCTGCTCCCAGGAGTCTAGATTACTGACTGTCCTCCCCACTTAAACAACCAAACCAACAACAAAAAAAAAAAACCCAAAAACCAACCAACCAAACCCCCCCCCACACACACAAAAAACCCAACCAAAAAAAAACCAACCCCCCCCCAAACCAAAACAAACAAAAAATAAACAAAACAAAACAAACACATACAAAAAAAAACCCACAAACCAACCAACACAAAAACCAAAGATCTTGTTTCATTGAGCAGTGATGTTCCCTGCTAGCATTTCTAATACAAGGGTTTTTTACATGCAGAGGAGAAAAGAAAATGCAAACACCCCAAATGTACAGCAGTTTCTGGAGAACAGTAATCAGGCACTTCAATCCCAGGTGTACTCCCTAAGAGTACTTTTTCTCTCCCTTCAGTTTGGGTAGAATTGGGATTTGACATTTACAAACAGCAATACAACAGGCATCCACTGAAATGTTTTCCTAAACCTACCACGTGCAGACATGTTTCTGTCCACGTGAATGTAGCACCAGACAAGATAGTACCTGACATTAAAAGTCATTCCAGACCTTGACTCACCATAGCAGGTGCTACACAACCACTTCAAGACAGCAGCTCCTACTCCACTGAAAGCTGGTGTCCAGCAGGTTCAAACACTGGCATCTGCAAATGCTTGAAACATTGCTTGCTGTTCATGCTCAGTAACCACAACAGTTACTTCGACATTACTCAGAAGGACCCTACACAACCATAGCTGTAATTCCGAGGTGCAATTTTTGCTGTAGACATCAAGGATAACGTAGTACTTGAGGCTGAAAAAGCTGTTCACAAGAGCAAACATGATTAAGCACGCAATACTCTTGAGCAGTCACCAGATGTCACCACAGCTGAAGAGACTCTAGAGGAGGGAAACTTAACAAGGTAAATGATAGGAACAGGAAAGGTTTCTATCATACATACATGGCTTCAGGACCAGAATAAGACAAGCCAAAACAACTCTGTGACCAAGACGACTTCCCATCAAACAACTTAATGCATGCATGTTAGGAGTTAAAGGACCTGCATAGGACATTTTAGGCAGTGCCTCCCACCCTTTCAATCTCAGCCACATTGCTACTGCTGCTTTCTCTTCTCTCTTTCTACCTCAAGCTCTGTATCTTTACTCCTCAACCACCCATACAGAAACACCACCTCTGGAAGCAGTCACCAGTCCCACTTCCCAGGAATTCCACAGCTCTTATGTAACCCAGGTTTGCTTACCACACTTCAAGGCTGGGTGGAACTGAAACTCTTAGTCATCATGTTCTTATTCATACACAACAACCATGGTGCCAGATGTTAATGCATCTTCTAAATTTGGACACTCAGATTAAAACTTCTTCATTTATTTTGTGTATTTGGGCTCCAGCATTTACATTCCAAAGTGCCACCGGCAAGATCCTGGTTCTGTCTTTTGTACAAGGCAGGACTTGGGCAAAGAATGTTCTGCCAACAGGTAATGACCCAGCCTGCTGCTGACACACGTGCTGCACCAACATCAGCAAACTTACAGTCCACTCCAAAATGGCAGTGAAAGTGTCAGGAATAAATCAAATACAGTTTTCTACATCTCCCTCTGTTAAAGTTCAAGGAGGAGGAAAAAAGAAGTATAAAACTATAACTAACACATGCTGTCTTTCCTCAGTCAAGAAGGACAGTGGTACCAACCCCAAAAAATATTCATGTTTTGCTTTTCTCCTACTTAGTGGCCTCCCCATATTTCTGTCCCTTCTGCTGGAAACAGCAGTCAGTGCTGTGCACCCCAGACTCCCATGCAGTAAAATGCTAAATATTAGGCCTGCTGGGCTATTACAATGTCCACAATTTCTAGTCATGTTCCAGGGTCCTCATGCAGTAGACACACAAAAAGAAAAGAATTCCCATCAAAACAGCGATGCTATGTCACCTCTAGCAACACCTGCAGGGCCCAGTGGCTGCCATAGCTTCCCAGCAGCCATGCTGGGAATCAGCGACACTGAGACTAGAAGCACCTAAACCCTCTGCTGTACAAGACCACAACATTTCTTCTAGTGGCAAGGAGGGTTCAACATCCCAGCTCCTTCCTCTCTGCCAGAGCAGGGCTACAAAGCATGAGCAAGGGCTGCAGCCAATGTACACGCACACGGTAGGCCCTGAGTTTTCAAAACAACCCACTGTCTCACTGAGTGTCCACTACACAACATGTTCACTGACCACACCACTCTGGGGAGAGGATCCCAGGAGCAGGCTGCTTTTACCAAATCAATTCACGGAGGCTGCTCCAGCCATCCTCCTTCCTAAGGGACTTTCAGATGCTAAGGGCACCTCACAGTTTCCAGAAAAAGAGGTAGTTAGAAGCCAGGACATGAAATGCACACAGAGGTTTTGGTAATCCGTAGGCTTGACAACTCAATTTAAATCTTCACTTCCCTCTAAACAGAGGGAACAAAGCATGGGTGCAGAGGAAGAAAGAGAAAAAAAGACTGTGAGGAAAAAAAGACACAGTGGGAATTTAAGAAGTTGACTGCTATGAAGAGATACTGTCGATATAACGTGGGCTTAAGGACCCAAGCAAGCCTCAGTCCACCCCCCCACCAGCAACCAAAGAAGAACAAAATCCCATCTAGACTGGAAAACCCCATAAAATATCTTGATTTCAAGCAACTGAATCCATATCCAGCTGGCTATGGCTCTGATGGAGTATCATGCAGATGTTTTTAAGAGCTTAGAGCAAAACTGGAGACTGTGGTCCATTGCATATGTAACACAGCATCCCTCATCAGCCAGAGGTACAGGGCAAGCTGGCATCTTTGGAACTGTACTGTCTTCACAGTAGATGGTTCTGTTGCAGAGAAGATTACTAGCCCACCTCTAAAATAGTTCACCCACCATTAAGAAGGCTGGGAATAATTACAAAAGAACAAAGAAAAGTTTGAAACAAGAGGGGTAGTGAAAAATATGGACAGAAATCTGAACTTTGGCAGGAACCACAAAGCACACGCTCCATTAGGTACAAAATAAAAGGCCTTTAAAAACAGAGGAAGAATAATCACTTACCTTTCAAAAGGGGCTGGAAAGTTGGAATTTCCTGCAGCTTTATGACATCTGGATCATTGCTCACGTTCCGGGAGGATTGTGTTCCTGGGGCTACCACCACAATGTCATCCATTTTTGCTCGTTGCTTGGCTGGTGACGGAGATGCTGGAAGGATACAGGAGGGAAAGAGGGATGAGCAAATTAATAAGGGGAATGATCAAATTAATAAGCAGATTCCATCATAACTCAACCCAAAGTGAATGTTGCTGTATTTAACATAGTACAGGTCCTTTTTTTTTTTTTAATAGCATAAGCGTACTACTGAGATCACCAGAGAACTCTAAGCTCCCTCCTCACCCTCCCTCTGAGAATGTATTCCGTTCAGCAAAGCTTTTTCTGAACCAGGTAACAGAGAATTTCGAGACACCTGCACCACTGACACCCTCTTCGTTACTCTCCCCGAGCTACCGCTCCCCACCAACAGAAGACGGGCCCTCGCCCACCTGGCCGGCTCTGCCTCCCCCCAAGCGGGCGGTGCCGCCCCTCGTCGCTTGAAACGGGCTCCAGAGAAAGGGCCAGGCCGCCGCCGGCTGCTGCTGCCTCGCAAAGAAGCAGCCGTTCCCTTCTTCACAGCGGCAGCCTCCGCCCCTCGCCTCCCCTCCAGGCCCCTGCCGCGGGGCGCTCGCCGCTCCGCCACCGAACCGCGGGCCCGTCCCGCGGGCATCCCCGCCGCGCCAGGGGCACGGGGAACCTGCTGCCGGGGCCCTCGCCCTCCCGGTCGCCGCCCGCTAACGGGCATTTCCCCTCCTCCCGTCCCGGAACGCGGCAGGCACCGACCTGAGGCGCCGTGTTCGCCCGGGCGGCCCCCCTCTGACTCTGCGCTCTGCTCCGCTCCCATGGCGGCGGGGCCACCGGGCCTCTTCCCCGCAGCGGGTAGCGCCGCTCCCGCAGCCGCCACCGCCGCCCGCCGATGGGGCTTCCGGCTGCGCCGGCCGGCGTCTGCGCCCGGGTCACGGACAGGCCCCGCCCGGCGCGGCGGGCAGGCGGAGCTCCGCTGAGAGGCCGAATACGCGGCGGCCGGGAAGCAAAGGGCGCGCAGGCAATAGAGGCGGCAAAGCTGGAGGCGTTTCCTCTTGCCCCCTCGTCCTGCAGGGGCCTGGGACCGCGGGGAGCCCGGCCCTGGCCTCGGCCACTCGCCTCCGGTAAAGTGCCCCGCCAGAGCGGCGGCGAATGCTGCACGGGGGGCCCGGGGATGGGCAAAACAGCGCTGATTTATGGATTTGTATTACGAACGTTGAATTTTCTGTCCTAAGGCGAACCCCAGAGTGTTGGGTCTGTGTCCCAGGCTGCCCGATAAAGCCACCCCGGGCAGGGCCACACTCTTCTCCTGTGGGTTGCTTGGTAGGCTCACGGACATCGTGTCCCTCACCCCTGCCCCAAACAGCAGCCCGGACCAAAAAGTCACAGGTTAAGCAAAAAACCAACAATAAAACAAAAGAAAAAAGTGAAAGGAGGAAAATGAAACATACTTTGAGATTCCAGACTTCACTATTTCCATATTTGACAGTCAAATCAGCAAAGAAGACACACAACTGCCAATGACAGAAGAATTGTCTATAAATAGAGAGCGGTGCTGGTGCACGGTTGCTCCTGAGCAAGCATGGCCACTGCTCACGCACAATGCACAGCATCATTGGAAGAGCTGCACTGAACTCGGCATCGTTTCTCTTGGCTGCCTTTGTTAATCGCCACCAAGACGTAATTTAACACAAAAATAACACTCCCATCTCATGGGAACTGCACCTCAGAACTGTTACCAACATCAAGGCTGTGAGAAGACAATCTCAACTCGATGCCACTTTTGCTAGCTGTAGGCTATGCTATGTGCTTCTGTAACCTAATAATAATAGACCTTCCTTTCAACTGCCTGAAGAACTGCCCGATTCCTGCCAAAATAACAAATAACTAGTATGAAAGCAATGTCATTATTGTGGCAGAAAGAACAAACTATTGTTGACACAATTTTGTTTACAAACCCAAGTCCCTAATCTGCAGTACACACACACTTATGATTAAAGTCACACCCGTGAGTGGTCTGAGCTGCTTTTAAGGAGGAACTGGCAAGGTTTGAAGTACGTGATGTCCACAGGACTACAGCCTAACCAGTGCTTGCCATTATGTCATTTGACATTATCCATTGGTCTTGAGACAAATTTTCAAATTAGCTGCCTTGCATCAGCACGTTTAATTTGAGTTCACGTCCTTTCCACTTCTGTATAATGGACTTCTCGCTTCTCTCTGGAGCGTTTTCATTTATTATTGTCAAAGTGTGAATTTGCGGTGTATCACCACCCTGGAAGAGCTTTAGTTTACCTACCAACCAACATATGTGTCGACCATGTGGAATTTTATCATCAAAACCATTACTAAAATAAAGGTAGGTTTTAGTATATTAGTTGTGTAAGTGAATTATTTATTTTGCATCTAATGGGGATATAACTCAAGTCCTCTGTAGCGTCCTGCAGCCAATAACTAAATCAACGTGCCTGAAACAGTGTACGGTTGTACATGTCTACATTAGAATATATAAATCTGATGTCTGTATTACCATAACGCAATCAACTTAACAGCCCTAGCAAATATTTCATATAATTTCTTAGCAGTTTCATTTTTCTTTTATGACTTACTCTGTATATTAACGCTTAACGTCAGTGGACTTTTTGAAACTGTGGTATATTAAATATGTAACTGCAGGTTCCCCAGAAGGGCCTGGCTAGGACTGAAGGCAGAAGCTGTGCAGGGGGTAACATGGCACAGGAATAACCCTGACCTACCTGCCCCCTGCACTGGGGGTGTCACAATCCCAATTGGGGGGGGGGGGAAGTCCCCTTGGCCTCACTGCAGCCACCAAGCAAGGTGGGTCACGAGCCACGCTCCTGGACTCTCCAAGACTGGTTTACAATTACTAGGGTGGGTACAAGGGGTTTCATTATATGTGAGTGTACGTGGGGGTGAATACCCACAAATGTACTCACTTAGATGTATTTGAAGTTCCTCTCATCATGCCTAGGTGTTTCACCCTGTAGGGCACCAGCTTCCAAGCAGAGAGGTGTTCTATAGGGGTAGGAAAACACCTTTAGTGACAGCACCATGATGCAGAGCTGATGTGGTCCCACCAATCCCCCCTTCTCTCAGCCTCCCTTCCTTCCCATCTCAGTGGGAAGCACAGCAGCTTCTGAGCCAGGCTGGCTCTCTCCTATCCAGGGGCAGTGGTTTCTGCATGGCTTTTGATGGACCTCAGCTTCACTGCACCTCATCAGCCTGACTGTGTTGCACCTCCTCTCTCTAGGGAGGTGGAATGTCTGCCCTGCAAAGAATAGGTAGGAAGGAGGGAAGGAAGGACTGGTGGCTGGACCAGGGCAATCATGTAATCTCATAGTATCTCATCTTCTCTGCTCATATATCACGTAAAACCCTTCATATTCCCCTAACCATCTATGGCTGTCTCTGCACAGGTCTCCACATTTGCTTTCATTCCAGTACCCTGACACCTCTAACTCAGCACTATCCCAACAGTCCCAGTGAAGAACCATTATTCTTCTTCACCCTCCCATTACAACCACCTCAGCCAGACCTTCAGGCTTTTTTTTTTTTTTTTTCTGAGCTTCTTTCTGCTCGGCTTCTCCCACCACCACTAGATAAGCAAAGTCAGATGTCAGGCAGGACTCTGCCTAATGCCCAGCAGGGGTAATATCTGTGCTTGCTTTTAGTATTCATTCCCATAGTTCATTCACTGTGCAATATGATTGATAGGTGATGTCATAAATGTTCACATTCTCTTACAGCTTTTTCTTTTAACAGTGAAAATAATTTTATCAGTTTACCAAAAGAGAGAAACCTGTCTACAAATAAACATTTTCTTAAACAAGTGCAGCTGAAAACTCCAGAAGTAAACTCACCAAGAATGTACGAATCACAACAAAACCTTAGGAAATGCCCCCAGATTGGCCTTTTGATGTGAAATGAGATGATGAGCTCAGTCTCTAACATCACTTATGTCCAAACAAAAGCCAACACTCAGCTGTATTAACAAAGGAGATGGGGACTGGCCGGGTGTGAAGAACAAGTCAGCTGCCCATCCCTTGGCGTGGGTCCATGGCATTTGGTGCAGCGCCAGGCAGGCACCAGGGCAGTGCGAAGCAGGATGTGCCCCTTCCAGGGAAGGACCTCAGAGAAGCAAGACATTGCACCTCAATTTAAGTCTCTTTCTTTAAAGCATACAGCAGATGTCGGCCAGAGCTGCAACCAGGCTCCCTGTTTTCATTATTTCACCCTAACCACTACGATGTGTAAAATAACTTGCCCTTTAGTATCTCTTCAGGAAAGGGATCATCCCTTAAAAGAGAAAGTCCTTTATTTACAGTCAACTGTATTGTTCTAAGTACTCATAGTATTCTCACCCTTCTATAAGGATGAGAGACCTGAAAAAGGAGAAATATATCTTCAAATCTTTTTATTCCTTGCACTTCTTACTCTGGGCATTTTTTACTCCTAAACACTGCCCCAAATATAATAATAATGATAATTAAAAAAAAAATAATTTGAAAAGAGGAAATGGAAACATTTCAAAGGAGAAACATTACTTAAGCAAGCAAGTGCACTCAGACTGGTGAGAAAAGAATGGCTAAGCCAACAATCTCTGCTCCCAGTAGACAGGCTTGTCCATACAACTCCCATTCAGCAAACACCCTGCGCTTGGCTACGATATGAACAGGATTACTCGGGTAGCAAAGAGACGCCTACACAGACATGGAAAAATGTACATGTCCATTTAGACCAGGATATGCATATGAATTGCTTTCATGACAGCCTCCAAAAGCAGATTGTGAAGAGACACGTGAGGCTGTGAGCAAAACCACATCGGCCTGACCACCACCACCGCCCTCACCTAGAGTTTCACTGGGTGGTTTTCTCTTTGCGCCTGAAGCTTGGGATGAGGGGCAGGAGGAGCAGGCAGTAGGGAGAACAGGCAGATGGGCAGGAAGGAGGGCAGGTGTCAGGAAGGAAAGCAGGAAGGAAAGCAGGAAGGAAGGCAGGAGGGCAGGTAGGAGGACAGGCAAGGGACAGGAAGGCAGGCAGAAGCACTGGAAGGACAGGAAGGCAGGCAGGAGCGCAGGCAAGAGCGCAGGCAAGAGCGCAGGCAGGGGGACAGGAAGGCAGGCAGGAGGGTAGGCAGGGGGACAGGAAAGCAGGCAGGAAGGTAGGCAGGAGGGCAGGAAGGCAGGCGGGAGAGCAGGCAGGAGGACAGTAACGTAGTCAGGAGGGCAGGCAGGGGGACAGGAAGGCAGGCAGGAGCGCGGCCAGGAGCACCGGCAGGAACGCGGGCAGGAGCGCGGGCAGGAGGCCCGGACCCGCCTCCCCCACGGCCCCTCCTCCCGGACGTGCGGACGGGCCGGGGCGGCCGTGGTTCTCCTTAGCTGCTTTCGTGCCCCGGCCCCGGAGAGGAGCCCAGCCCGGCTCCGCCGCTGCCTTCGGCCCGAAGGTGCCCCTCAGAAACATTTCCCCGCCCCGGGAGCAGAGGAAGCACCTCGGCGGTGGCTTCCCCGGCTATTCTGAAAGCTCGCCGAGAAATCCGGTTTCTGTCGGAGGAGGGGCTGCTACGTTTGTGGCAAGGAGCGCCCCGAAGCCGCCGTCACCCCAGCCCTGCGAAGACCGCAGCGGAGTGACCATGTCTGCCGCTCGCAGCCGGTGGCCGGTTTGCTTGGTGGTGATCACCTGCGCTATGGCCGGACCATCCCTCAGTCAAGAGTGCTCCGCGGAGAAAATGGACAATACCATCATCGATATAAACTTAGCTGCGCCCAGAGGCGTCGGGGGTGCGGAGCCTCTGTACGCCCCGACGCCGGAGGCTTGCGTTCGCGCCTGCTGCTCGGGGAAAAAGCTCTCAGGTAACCGGCCCCTCCTCGGGCAGCTCTGTCAGTGGGAACATTTGGGGAATTAACTTCTGAAGCCAGGCCTCGCGTGGAATTCCAAGTGCTGCTCTCCGTTATTCAGTGCCACAAAGGTTCCTTTTCTTTCATCCACTCTGCGAGTAGTAAGGGCTTGTGGCTGCTTTCCGGTTCTGGCAAGTGGGGTGTTAGGTCTTCATGCAAGACCCCATCACCTTCAGGAAAATAGCAGCAGCAAAGAAACAGTGGTAGTTTTTAAAAGTTAAAACCTCTTAGATCCTCATACTCCTAAGATGCGTAAGCTATAGTCAGTAAATGCATTGCAGAGTAACCGATGTTTAGTGCTATGTTTAATTTTATCCAGAAATGAGTGCTGCTTACCCTTGTCTGAGACCTTAATTACTTACTGAGACCTGCTTACCTTCGTCTGAGTCCCCTGGTTTGCATCAAGCTCTTGGAGCAGTAGGAGATAGAGCAGAGCACAAAAGGCAGGTGACCCTCCAAGCAGCAACAAGCCTAGCGATTCCTAGGATGTGATGGGGAAAAGTGTATACATAATTTCCTTCTCCATGGGTATATTGAGGAGTTTTTCAGATGTATCAGGATTTGTCATGAGAAATAATTATATAAAGTGGTGCCAGTGTGGTATGGTGAGGGAAGGATGAGGGATTAGACTCATTATTTCCCCACGTTCATCTGTACAGGAAGAGAAATTTGTGACCTTTTGTATATTGGCCCTGGGCTATTCTTTTGCAGTCCTGGGCTGTTCTTCCTGTAGGAATGTTCTGTTAGTAGTTTTCCTCTTGCTCAAATGAAGAAAAATTAATTTAATGAACTAGAGTTTATTATCAAGTTGCTATAAAAGTTCTTGTTGCTGACACATGTATTTCCCGTGTTTTGCAGGAGACAAGAAGTGTAATTTGATAATTTTTGATGCTCAAAGGACAAGCACACTTCCAAACTGCTATCTGTTTTACTGCCCGAGCACAGAGGCTTGTCCGATGAAACCTGCAACAGGACTTGTGAGCTACAAGATAACTCGAGGTAAATGACAGTAAGCCACCAGTCCTCACACTAGCGAGTTTTCAGTAGTGACCAGAAAATGTTTGGGACTTCCATTTTTAGTGAAATGTTCTAAGCCAAGCCTTTGAAAAGGCTGCTTTTTTGTTTGTGGAAGATGGATGGGCAGGTGTGTGGTGAGCACCTGGGTGGGCTCAGCTTCCTGGTTGGAATAACATCCCGACCTTTATGAAGTTCCTCCATATTAGATTCAGATCTCCTCATAATTTTCCCTTGCTTAAAACAAAAATAAGTCACTTCCATCATGTTATATTCAATAAAGAAAATTTCCTGTACATAATGTTGAAGAGGATCGCTGAGAGCAACAGAAACGTGATGCCCTTGTAGCCATCTGTGTAGTCAAAGTATCCATGGTACGGAGAAAAATTACCATATCCACACTGAGCAAATGTTGGGCAAGCACCACTGTGATGTTACCAAGTAGTAATCATTATTATCTGCTTTCAGTTTACGGAACTTGAAGCGCAGATGCAAACAGACTAAACACAAAGCTCTGTGCCGTGTGGGCTGCACACTCACGACTTTCTTGCTGTCATCTGCTATGGGATTTTATTCAATAGCAATTTTTACTTGTTGACTGACATTGAGTTGCACCAGACCTGTTTGAACGGCTTAGATAAGTGACTGATAATTAAGACTGTTCTCCTGCCAAGAGTTCACAAGGTAGTTTCAGTGTGGCCACTTGAGAAAGCAGAAATTTCATATTTCCAGAGATTGAACTTTTGTTGAAAAAGAGAACTTTTCCAAGAGGAACTATGCAAGGAGCAACAGCAGGATATGTAGAAAGATTATTCATATAATGTTACCAAATATTTTTGTGTAAGCACAATCATGCAGGAATTGGGCAAACCCAGTGTGCAACAAATGAATTGCATGCCTCTCACATAATCATAAGAGCTACCCTTTCTCTAGCTCTTTCTCCTCTAGAATAGAGGGGTTTCAAACAAAAAGATGAGAAATGCGATCGTGCCTGTGCTTTCATCCTGCATGTAGTGTAGTGCTTGGTTAACAACTTGATTGCATATACCATCTTTTTCACATTTTGCTTTTTTTTTTTTTAGCTTCTGGGAGCATTGTATTATGGAGAGATGATGCTGGCTTATTTACCTTACGTTCCTCTTAAGTTTTTAAAGGTTGCACCTGAGCAGTGTTGGTTCTGACAAACACTTCAAGTGTTGCTTTTTCATTTGTGGTCACATTGAAAACCAAACTAAAAAGGTGAAAGATACTCTATTGGTAATAAACTTAAAATAGTGATTCTATGTTAGTAATTATTTTTTTTTTCTTTGTTTAATTATTCTTGTGATTGCTGACCAGTGGAAACATCCTGTGGCTTGGGGAGTAAACTGTTTCCTGATCCTGGGTGCAATGAGCTATTGCTAAAAAAGAAACAACATTTCTGGTTTCCGCTCTTTGTGTACTTTGTGGCACTTGCCTTTCCCACCCCACTAGGACACCCAGGTTCTAGCAAAGTATGCTCAGGAGGTGTTTAATTTGTATTTTAAGGGTGATAATCTCAAGTTTGACTCCTAATGCAGCTTATTGGATTTGAGATATCAGCAGGACCACTTTGGTTTTCTAATCTCTTTTGAAGGATTGACTTTTATTGTGCCCTTGTTCTTTCTTACCAACAGGTGTATCTATCCCAGTACCCGAGCTGTACCTTGCATGTGACAGTTTTGGGCGGTTGTATCTGTGAGCTTGTAGTCTCAAATGGAGACAAAGAACACTACATAATCAATGTTTGGTGCTGAAAAACATAGAGTTGAATTAATGCAGTTATATTATTTAATCCAAGAGTAGCAGTGATGCTTGACTCATGTATGGGACTCATCAAATAGCCTCCCTGTGCTGTCTCCACCCCTCCCTTGAACGTAGCAGGCATGCTCTGTGCTGTTCCCCACCCAGGCTATTTAAAGCACTGCCAGTTTTTTGGTTTGTTGGTTTTGGTTTGGTTGTGGTTTTTTCTTTTTTTTTTTTTTTTTCCACTTAATTTTTTCACGGAGTCTAAAGGCTTGAAAATATAAAGCCAACTAGGCTTTTTGGATGTATAATAAAAGTGAAATAAATCCATCCCTCTAGATAAGGGTTCCTAGTTGAGAAAGACGTGACAAAGAAAATGTCATGGCCTTTTTGTTATTTATTTCAGTTCCAGTCCAGTTAACAAACAACTTTGGTTTTGTAAAAAAAAAAAAAAGATGAGTGAGAGAACTACTTGAGAGCATGTTCCCTTTTAAATGTACTGTGTGGCAGCTGAATAGTAATATATATCAGTATAAATATAATTACAATATTTTAATATTTATATTTCTCTATAAAAATCCGAATTATAACAATTAGCCAGTCTTTCCAAGAGCTCATGCTCACCCTAAGTCTCTACGATGATGATTCTCTAGATGCTTCTACCTGTGTAGAATCAGGGAGCTGATAGGATATCGTTTGTATGGAATTTCTGTCAGATAACACTGTTGTCCTGCTTCCAAATTCTATTAAATAACACTCACCCACCTGCTTTGCAAGGAAAGCATATGGACTTCTGGAGAAATTGTGAAGCATAGTGTGCTTCTTGTGGAGGTTTTCACCTCAAATACTTTGACTCTTGGAGCAGTGTCTTCTAGCACGGCAGTGTGAGCTCAGGTCTTTCCTACAAATCACTGTGGGGATAAAATGGCCTATAAAATGGGGATTTTATTGACACCTTGTATCATAAGGCCGTCTTTGTATGCAAATTGAATTGTGTCAAGCAATCACAGGGTGCTTAGATATTACAAGAAAGGGGAGTGTATCATCATCTTGACTAGGTCGAAATGTGTACATCTGACAAAAGAGAGGTTCTGCGTAACAGAGACTGAGATGGTTTGAAGGCAATGGGCCTGCTCACACTGCTTTTCTCCTCTGAATAAATGCTTCCATGTGTGCTATTGGAGTATAAAAAATTGATTGGGATGAGCTGTCTGCACAGGTAAATTCTGTAAGAAGCTGCAGTCAGGGTCTGATGTGCCCGGGCTTGAGGCTGACAGGTCTTATGACACAGACAGAACTTAAAAGTTACTCTGTGTATTTTAAATAAAGGAAGATCATGATGCCTTAGTTTCATTAGTCGTTGCTTTCTGGAGCCCCCTTATATGTCTCTTACTAAGAAATACAAATAGAGTAAGCCTGTGGTAATCAAAAATAGATTTAATAATTAAAGACTGGTATTTAACTTCTGTTTCCAGGCACCCATGGCTCAGAGGACACATCTTTCAAAAGTGAAGACTTTCCTTCAAATGGTTATTCTTTGTCTTCTGATGCTGGAGCCTTTATTTCTCACAGTCAGACTGGCCATCAGAATCATACTGCTGTTTTGCAACAGTCTGTCTTCTATCAGGCACCTGAACTCCAGGACCATGTGGGCAAGCATTTAGACAACACTGAATTTCATACAGTTTTTCCTGAATCTCACAGGGCAAACCATCCTGAGAGCTTAGACCCCATCCCAAGGAAGAAAGTAATTAACCTGCCTCCAAGTACCTCTTCTCCTGTTCGAATGGGAAAGCCCTCTGCTTTGTTCCCCACTACTCAGTCTAGTGTTCCTGAACCCAGCAGTACTACTCTTAGTTCTCTGCCCAGAAGTACCACCCAGCTGGAATCTCATACAACTTCTTTGCCTCCTGGTGATCTTAAACCTACTACTGACACCACCACTACCACCACCACCACTGCTACCTTTCCGCCTACTGTGATCACTAGAGCTAAACCTGGTATCCTTGCCACCAGCATTGCTGTTACTCACATTCCTCTTTCCAGCCTCGCAACTTCTGCTTCTACTTCTACAATCAAGCAGATGACCACAAATTCCAGATTTGCCACCACACCGTCAGGACTAAGAACTGCAGCCATCCTTCCAGAGCCAACAGTTGCCTCTTCCAACAAAACCAGCCATGTTACTCACCTCTCATTTTCAGGTTTTGTTCCATCTACTAGTGATTCACCTACAGCTTCCCAAAATGACCCTCAGGGTAATGACCCATCCGATTCAGAAAACTACCTGCCAGAGAATGTTCTGAGCGGGAAAGGTATCGTTCAGCTGGGAGAGAAAAGCAGCCTTGTAGCAGCTTTGCTTTTTGGGGTGATATTCTTATTGCTAGTTATTGCACTGACAGGGAAGAAAATACACGAATCTCTTCAGAAGAGGCATTACACCAGGCTGGATTACTTGATAAATGGTATGTATGCTGATGTATGATGGGGAGACGGAATAACATTGTGAGGAACATGTCTCATCTTTGAGAGGACAGCTCTGAAACAGAACAGTAGATGCTGAAATCTCAGAAGAAGATGGATTCCTCTTTTGCCTACTAATGGGAAAGCGGCAGATGGCTTTGGTGAAGAGAACTGCTCTGTCTACGCTGAACTGTAACATCTATCATTTTTGATTTATTACTAAGTCCTGAAAATAAACTCTCAAATTCAAGTTAAGCTAAAGAGGTCTTCTATTTAAGGAGAAAAAATCATTTCAAGAGCTTAATCTGTACTGCAACAAGATCAGTGGCATAGAAGCACACCTAATAAATTGAGTACCCGTGCAGCACCTGAGTGTTTTCAGTGCTATTTGCACTGAATGCCAGAGTGCTACATGATTTTCTAGCAATCCTATTTCCTCTATTTGTAGCCTTAAAGGAGTGCTTAGTAGCAGAGCTTTGTGTCCAAATGGTTTTAAGTGCAAACAGTAAAAATTGTAGTATGCATAACATAGCTTAATTTTCCTTAGCTACATATAGTTTATGGATATAAGTATCTTTAATGATTTTTTTTTCTGCATACATCACAAGCTATCTATAAAACCACATGCTGCAAATCTGAGTATGTCTCTTACAAAGAGCTCGCCACCCTGTAGCACATTGGGGGTTGCAGGTACGTATCGAAGAGGAAGAGATTTTATCATACCAAAGTAAAGCAAGCTGCAGTCAAGCTCTTGCAACAAATGGCATGACCAAGTGACTTGGCATATGCAGGAGAGTCTGTTCTAACACACCTAAGTGCCTGACAGGTGAGATTCAAGATACAGAACAAGCACAAACCTGTGAGGGGTCTTAGCAAAGACAACAGCTCTGTTATTGGCAGAAGACACACAGAAAGTTGTGGTTTCCATTTGCTGGAGGAGTGGTAAAAAAGTTCTAAAGGTAAGCAGTGGCTTTGTTGTAGGAGGATGCCGACCTCAAAGAAGTTTCCTGAAGTCAGTAGGAGCACGTGAACAATGCTGCGTTGTCTTCATGCTTCTCGCATTCACCTAATTCCCTCCACAGGCTGGCAGCTCTCGAAAGAGCTGCGTGCAGTAATGCTGGACTTGCTGTCCCTCCTGACCACACAGAGCTCGTGCTGGCTCTCAAAGCACACCCTCTTCACTTCTGGTGTCATCTTCCTGTGACTCGTTATCCAGCACAGCTGCTCCATACATTTCCCCACCTCTGCAGCAAGAGATGAGCGCAAGTATATGTGAGCATCTGCTGCACAACTTCCAGTTCATATTATTCACATTTTCCTTCACATACACCCGGTCGAAACCTGGTTTTAGAATGAAAGACTAGATTTCAAAGTATCCCTGTGGCAGGCAGCATAATCAACAACAAACATCAAGACAGAGGTGGGTGCCTCGTGAATACAAGGAAATAATTCTACTACAAAATATGAAACATGACTCACATCCAAGAGGTTCTTAGATCTGTCAAGCTTAGTACGGTGGGAAGCAGACATGATCTAAAAATGGCCTCAAGGCAAGTTTTCTGAGAGCTCTAACAATAACTTTATGCAGAAAATTCTCTGAAAAATCCATTATTCAAAGATCAAATAAAAGTCAAAGTTCCTTATGTCAAGAAGTTGAATTCTTACTACATGGGGGCTGCAAATTGCTTTATAGATACAAAACCAGCTGGTCTTCTACATCGCTTAAGTCTGGCAATGCTTAAATGAAAAACATTCTGGATAACCTCTTAAAAGTGAACAAAATTACAAAAAAGTATTTCAAGTTCATCAATTGTCTGTTGACTGCACTTTGTTTAACCTCAGTTTCTTTCTGTTTCTTTTTTTTTGTTTTCCTTTTTTTCTTCTACTAGCTGTTTTCAAAGGTTTCTGGTCAGGGAACATGACAAGGGGAACAGCATTATGGTATGTATTAGGTCCAGTTGTGGGCTGGAAAAATGCAGGTGCAGATCTGAGGATGACCGTAAACTTCTCTCAAAAGAACTACAGATTTGTAAGAAGCCTACACTGCTGATGCCATCGTGGCAGATCATTGCAGGAGAGGTGCTGAGGCCAATAACAAATTTGTTGGAGGTAGAGATGGTCAGTATTGATTGATAGGGTACAATACACTAAAGCTACATTCAGGAGAGGGGGGTGGATGTATCTCGGGGCCGTTTGGAGCTCCGTGCATGTGTTTGGCTGATATCCTTAGAACCCTTGTCCTCCAACCCAAACAGCAGTGTATTTCAAGCATGGTGACTGGCAGAAGTAAAGCAGAGAGGAGCACAGGTACCGTGACTAATTTGGTGAGGATGACAAACTGAGTGGCCTTTCACAGTTTTGGGGTGAAACAAACAACTTTAAATATTCTTACCTTCAAAATCCTTTTTTTTTTTTTTTTTTTTTGTGCTTGAGAGAAGAAAAATAGGCATCAGGCAGGTGTACTGAAACACTTTTCTTTGCCATCCATTTGTTTTGTTGGATTAACAACAAATGGGGAATTAAGTGACCAGTTTGGATCTCTCTGGAGGGGCATTTACAAGCTGTGTTTGAACACTAGAGGGCAACAACAGTTTATTAAATGGAATTTAAAAGTTTTGAAGGTGCAAATTTTAAAACGTTTTCATTAGCTCAGTTTTTAACTTCCCGGTCAATGGTTATCTCATTGCAAAGCTGTTTTATAGGAAAGCTGTTTTGTTTATTGGAAGGTTCTGGGTGGAGGGTTATATACACACACTTCTGAAACTTCTTACTGTATCATATAGTGGTAGAGAACAGCTGTTGAAGGCAACAAAACTAAACATAGTATCTTCTCCATTTTAATGTTAAATCAGATTGCATTGTCATTTACTGGCAATGCCATTTAACAGCAGGAGAGAGACATTTCCCATTATCATTCTTTCAACTATGATGCTTAATTATGTGCGTTTTTGGAGTTTATTTTTGTCTAGATAATGCTCTTGTATTATGAAACAGAAAGGAGTGGAGCAGAGTAAATGTAAAAAAAATCCATCCAGTTTGTTATACTTTTCAACATTGTTTACCTAAAACTTCTGTGTTTTCTTCTGTTTTACCATTGACATCTCCTACGGTGTTAACTGTGCACCACACATAAAACTGGATCATTAGCCTTCACGATATGATGACAACCCATGCACTTGGGGTGGCTCCTTCTGAAGATAGCCAGCTACATTATGGCTTGAGGCTAAAAGCTGACTTACTTTAATCACCTGGAGAGTGTAATGAATGCAGTAGCTGCTTGTTTTCATGCTGTTGCTTTAGAGTGCTGAGCAAACATAAGGCGTGCAAACACAGGCTGTCATTAACTGTTGTGGTATTGTACAGTAAAGCAATAGAGAGCCCAAATTTTATAACCACTGCAGACAATCATAAAGAAATTACTAACCATCCAACCAACAGACAAAACCAACCAACCAACCAAAACCAAAACAAATGACACCATTTCCTGTATATTGGCTCATTTTGTGAAAAAACAAAACTTGAGGGTTGTGCATCAAGTTCTGTTCTATTAATCCTCTCCTTCCAACCTACAAAATGTCAGTCTTAAGTGGCAAAAGAGTTTAGATAGGCTATGCCCAAGGTGTTCTGATCCTCCTTCTTTTTGATTTGCTTTGCTTTTAATAGAAAATCCAAAATTCTGTCATACTGACAACACCCAGGAACAGTCATCAAATAATTTATGTACTCTGTATTTTCTCAAATAGATTTAGCAAGCTGCTAACAATTTCAAGATGGTGTAGGTTAGACTGGCTAAACCATAGGCATGTTTTGAACCATTTGCTGACTTTGAGCAGTCACTCTGAAGACCACAAAGGTGTTTCTTCAAAATGCTAGGATGGTGAAAATGGCTCTATAAGGTATAAGTACTTATAAGGTGCTTTGATACCTGCCACATCAGAGGAGCAGCTGAGTTCTGGCTGAATGTTCAAAAGCCACTGGGAGCAGCAGCAGGTTTTCTCTGTGCCCCACTTACACTAAAAGAAGGATGTGATCAGTGGTGCTTAGACTTCAACACTGCAAATTCTGCAACTCTTCTCAAGAACACCAAGATCGAAAATTTGCACAAACACATCAAACATTCTTATGAAAGGAAGATGGTAGAAAACCCCTCCGTATAGCTCACATTTCCTATAAGCTTGCCTGCTGTTTAATTAGTTTCCAGGTAGGATTTTTGTGTATTTTTATGAAAGAGCCTTTTTTTTTTCCCCATCCCTATACTCAAGTTCCACTGATGCTACTGAATTCCTGTGTAGTCTAAGTAAGCTAGGAATGAGATGATCCCTTTACTTCAGTGGCCAGGCACTGCTCTGTCTTTGTGTGTGCAACTCCCATTGATGTCAGTGGGAGGTCCTCCAGCACATAGTTTATGGCTGTAAGTCAAGTCGTCCCACTTAGTGGCTCATAATTTTCCAAAACAATTCCCTTATAGGATGACAGGACTTCTCAGCCCAGAGGTAAGATTTCTGAAAGAATCCAAAGGCCATTTTTGCAGCTGCTTCTGATTATTTAACTATGACAATGTTGTCCTTGCTTTGTTTCAGGGCATAAAATAAGAAGTTCAAATGTTTTCCCACCATGTGATAACTCCGTCACTATTTCTGGAAAGACTCCAGATTTGGTACATGCAATGTGTTGCCTTTCTGGAGCATTCTGTTTTAGAAAGGGCAAAAATTAATTTGCTCGTGAGGTATAAACAAGTGAGAATAGCTCACGCTATGGTGTTCCCTACTAAGCTTAACAAGATACGTGCGTGGCTTTCCTACAGCAACAAATACATAAAGCAAGAATATAGCCCAGTCAAGTGAACATTGGAAAGGATGGCAGAGTTTGAAAAGGGACAGGCCTGAAAGCTGAAGTCTCTCCATGTGCTATGTCTAGCAGAGAGAGTGTAAGCTTTCCCAGAAATATGGTGGACACACCATGTCAAGGGTGAGTTTGAGGGTAGTTCTGTTTTTGCAGTGGCCAAAAATGGGTATCACTGGTGACAGCAGACATCACCAACAGCTAGCACATCAACTGGGAGCAAAAGTGATTTCCAGGAATCCAGTCTGCGTACACCAGCAACAGCAAAAGTAGCCACCAGTAAAGTGAATACCTGCTACAAGTGTACGTGTCTGGAGTGTCGCCTGGCTTTGTTAAACACCAGGCATTCAGAACGTAGAAGGTGGTTCTCCTGGACAGCAATCCAGATGGAGTCAAAGTGGGCAGAAGCAGCAGCTGGGGTACATGACCTTGCACAACAGCATGCTACTGTGCATCAGCTGGCAAGTGACACCCTGGTTCTTGTACCTGTTCTGCTGCTGGATGGCACCTACTTTCCAGCTGAGGCTGTGGAAGAAAAGTAGGCTTGAAAGGTGAATTCAAAAAGATGAGTCTTTGTTTTGGGGAAAAGTTTATAACTTTGTAACTAACTTAGATTTGTTTTTTTCTTTAGTTAATTTTCACCTGGTTGAATGTTGATTATGTCCTAATGTGAAACAACCTTGGTTGCAGGTCTTGTAAAACAATGTAAACCTGGTAAAACAAGATAGGTCTCTCCAGGAAAAGACTGCATATTTCTCACTTGGCTTTTGACCTAAAATTTAACAAATCTTATTTCAATCTTTAACTCAGCTCGACTTATATTAAATTTACCGAATTGCCACCAGTTGTGACAACTCAGTATCTCTCCCCTCCCTTCTTTTCCTGCACAGTCTTTCTTTTGTCTATCCAACCTTGTCCAAGAGTGGAGGATTTGCACAGGGAAAGAAAATGGGGATATGCCTTGCCTTTGTATTTGCTAGGTTGTGTTTTGCTTTAGTTTTCAGATCTTTCTGTTTAAAAATGAAGAATATTTTAATCTTGAATGTTGATGTTCTAAACTTAATTTTGAAATGGTATCTGTGTTGCAAAATAATTACTGAGGGATGCATATGTCAAGGACACAGGGCCATGTAATGTTGAGTGCTTTTTGCTCATGAAGACATCCTTCTGAATCTATTGAAATAAAAAACAGTGTCAGAAAAAATCAGATTTTATCTTTTGTCTCAAAGAGCCACGACAAGTGTTCCAGCTACACCATAGGAATGAGTCTCAAAAGTCTTGTGTTCATGTTAAGTATAAACCGTGGCACATAGTTAATAGAAAGGATAATTGGCAGATGCCTAACTGAGTATTCTAAACTTTCTGTACAGAAACCGAGGGAGCTGCTGGGGCACCGAGCAAGACCAAGAGCTACAGTTCTTCGGCTTGTACACTGATCACTCAGTGGGGTACACTAAATAAAGTGAGAGCAAGAGCAGGTTGCCCCAAACTTGCTGTTTTGTAGAAGCTACAGAATGTGCAGAATTAGAATATTTGATGGATGAAGTATCTGCAGAGAGCAACAGTCAATGGCTAAATGTTCAAGTGGAGATCAGTAACAAGTGGTGTCCCTCAGAGGTCTGCATTTGGACTGATACTGTTCAGTATCGTCATGGATGACGATACTGATGATGACAGTGGGATTGAGTGCACCCTCAGCAAGTTTGCTGATGACACCAAGCTGAGTGATGCAGTTGATACACTCGAGGGAAGGGATGCCATCCAGAGGGACCTGGAGAGGCTTGAGGAGTGGACCCATGTGAACCTCATGAAGTTCAATTAAGGCCAAGTGCAAGGTCCTGCACGTGGGTTAGGGCAAACCCCAATATCAATACAGATTAGGGAATACATGGATAGAGAGCAGCCCTGCAGAGAAGGATCTGAGAATAGAGGTAGATATGAATTAGATATGAGACAGCAATGTGTCCTTGCAGCCTAGAAGGCCAACTGTATCCCAGGCTGCATGAAAAGAAGCATGGCCAGAAGGTTGAGGGAGGTGATTGTGCCCCTCTACTCCACTCTGGTGAGATCTCACGTGGAGGACTGCACCCAGCTCTCGTGTTCCCAACACAAGACAGACACAGACCTGTTGGAGCAGGTGCAGAGGAGGGTCACAAAAATGACCAGAGGGATGGAATACCTCTTCTGCAGAGAAGGCTTGGGAGAGATGTTATAGTGGCCTTTCAATACTTAAAGGGGGCTTGTAAGACGGATGGAGAGAGACATTTTATGAGGGTCTATAGTGACCAAGAGACAATAGTTTTAAATCAAAGGAGGGTAGATTTAGGCTGGACATGAGGAAGAAATTTTTTACAGTGAGGATGGTGAAGCCCTGGAACACATTGCCCAGAGAAACTGTGGATGCCTTATCATTGGAAGTGTTCAAGGTCAGGTTGGACAGGTCTTTCAGCAACCTGTGATCTAATGAAAAATGTCCTTACCCATGGCAGGTGGGTTGGACTAGATGATCTTTAAAAGTCCATTCTGACCTAAACCATTCTACGATTCAATGGTTCTATGACTCTAACTGAAGGGTAGTACACAAAGCGTGAGCAAGAATTAAACAACCAGTACACGTGATGCTCTGCAAATATTCTTTCCTCCTATCTTTAAGTGGTTTCAGTCTTTAGCTCCCATTGTTCTTTTTTTGCCATGGTGACTGGAACACCTTTTGATATACTGAATTCAGGATTTACTGCCACAGTGTACCATGGGATGCATGTATCCTCACTACTGTTTCCTCCAGTGAAAATGGCAGGATTCCTAAATCATAAATGAAGCTAAGACTCTAAAACATAATTTCTTTCAACACTTAGAGCTTTACTTATCAAAAAAAAAAAAAAAAAAAAAAAAAGAGTGTTTTGGGAAAATAGCATTTTAAATGTATTGTTCAAAGAAAAGATTTCTTAATATGCCGAGATTAAACGGGGATTTTGTTCTGTGTAAGCTCTTTTCAGATCATTCTAAAGGTATTAGATTTTTCACAATTGTCGTAAGGAAAAAAAATTAGTAGAAGTTGCATTAACTGCAAAGCTCTGACACTGAGAAAGGCATTGGAAGGAGCTTTATGAGTCAGGGCTATTCAGCCCCAATTCACTGTCTTTTATTCAAAGATCCATGTGACCAAATACTGTCTTTGTGGGTTTCACTGGGGAGGGGGTTGAAGAAGGAAGGATGAGGAATGGATTAGATAGCATCACTCTAATCACTATTTTTTCTTGAGAGGAGAAAATATAATCTAATTATTCCAAAATGGAATATGATGATCCTTCAATAGTATCTTCATAGCAGGCACAACTGTTTCAACAAATATATTTGGGGAGTGAGTTTGTCTTTCTCTGTGTTTTCCTTTGTCACTTACCTACATTTTGTTGCCAGCTGTACTGGAAGAGTCTTTATTGAAGTCCACAGTGTAAGACAAATTATTCAAAGAACTAATGGAGATGGAAAAGCAATGAACGAGACTTCAACTATATATAATTGCATCTTCCATCACATGAAGAATGAACTAGAGGCCATAAACCAAGGAAACCCTCATATACGGAGCCAGTGAAAGCTTAAGGACCCACATTCATCCCTGCTCTAAAGGCAATGGAATCGATGGGAGACACTTTAGCTAATGGCCAGGGTGAGTGTCTGGCAAACTTTCTGCTGTACTGTGCCTGTATTTCCAGTATCTTGTAGAGGCAGAGGTGTTTACACCATAACCTGCACTTAGTGCTGTGGGGTAGGAGGCAGAATCTGGCAGTCTTTCCACTTCAGCCACTCCCTCCGAGTCCCACAGCTTTAATGCAAAGATCACCATGTTTTTAATAAAACAGAAATTCACTAACTAAATTACTGGCAAGGTCTGTTAAAAAAGGATTGACTGTAATTTACTGACACTGTCAATTACCTTGGGATTTCACTGGCTAAAAAGTGAGCAAGGACTAATTAAATTATTATCTGAATTGTGATTAGCTGAGTTAAAGATTAAACAAGCAAACAAATAAGCAAGGTAAGTATTTTGTCCTTGAAATTTGCTCATTCAGGAGTGGTATCCTGCTCCAGGGCATTCACAGTCTGAAATAAACTGCAGACTTCTGTGTGTCCTGCATGCTACCTTTCCAGGCTGTGAAACACGCTTCCCACAATGAAACATAAAACTTATCAAACAGAGTGCAAGTAGCAGTTCTGCATTGTCAGAGGCATTGATTTTTCTCCAAGAAATCTAGGGTAATGGTAATTTAATGAAAATGTTACCAAGAACATTCCTCTATCTTTATTTTTAATTACTACCTATAAAGCAATTACAAGAGTAGAAGAGATGTGGGTTTTCCTTGAAATAATAAATCGTTTTAACACCTTGCATGTGTGTGACCTTACCTTACAAATCTCTGCAGATAGGAGCATACAAGATTGCAGACATTACAACTAAAGATTAACCATTAGAGGGCAGTCTCTTCTGCTTGGAAGAACTCTTGCTTTTCTAGCCTATTAGCTAATAAAAACACCCCTGAAGAACTATCATGGTTGATGATCCAAAGCCATATTCTTGAGGCGTTTAGTGTCTTGGCTGAATTGCAGACTAATTTCTAGATGAATATAAATAGTATATATAAAAATACAAAGCGTAAGTATAAATAAAACATGAACACGAGGGTATGAAGGCTTTTCAGAGGGACCTGGGCAGGCTGGATCGATGGCTGAGGCCAGTCATACTGGGCTTCAACAAAGCCAAGTGCACTTGGGCCACAACAGCCCCAGGCAATGCTCCAGGCTTGGGGAGGAGCGGCTGGAAAGCTGCTCGGTGGAAAAGGACCTGAGGGTTGGTCAAGAGCTGGCTGAACATGAGCCAGCAGTGTGCCCAGGTGGCCAAGAAGGCCAACGGCATCCTGGCCTGTGTTAGAAATAGTGTGGCCAGAAGGATCAGGGAGGTGATTGTGCCCCTGTATTCAGTACTGGTGAGGTCACACCTCAAGTACTGGGTTCAGCTTTGGGCACGTCACTACAAGAAAGATATTGAGGTGCTGGAGCAGATCCAGAGAAGAGCTGGTGAAGGGTCTGGAGAACATGTCTTACGAGGAGCAGCTGAGGGACCTGGGGTTGTTTAGTCTGGAGAAGAGGAGGCGGAGGGGAGACCTTACTGCTTTCTAAAATGACCTAAAAGGACGTTGTAGAGAGGTGGGCGCTGGTCTCCTCTCACGAGTAACCAGCGATAGAACAAGAGGGAATGGCCTCAAGCTGCACCAGTGGAGGTTTAAACTGGACATTAGGAAAAAAATTTTCACTGCAAGGGTTGTCAGGCACAGGAACAGGCTGCCCAGGGAGGCGGTTGAGTCACCATCCCTGGAGGTGTTGAAAAGCCGTATAGATGTGGTGCTTGGGGACGTGACTTAGTTGTGGACTTGGTAGAGCAGGAATAATGGTTGGACTCGATGCTCTTAAAAGGTCTTTTCCAACCTATATGATTTTATGATTCTATGGGCATGACCATAAAGAAAAATAGATAATTTGAAATATGGAACACAAAACATGAAATACAAACACAAATCTTCCTCCCAGAGTTTGAACTGGATTTTGAGGGATGAGTTTCTTTGCTTGACATAAGCTGCACTTCCCTGATACAGAAGTAGCTATTTCAAGTTGCAGATGAGCTCTTTTCTGTGCACAGATGGTGTGTTACACCATGTATGTTACATAAAGATTGGAAATTATTGTAGGAAAGATTGCTAATTACTATAACACAGTGACTTACCTTTCTTGACCATAGGCATAAATTCTAGTCATTAATCCCCATGACTAAAAGAATGTCAGCAAATGCACAATGCTTTACCAGTAAATAATTTTTCAACTTCAAAGGCTGCAGTGCAAAGCAGAATTGTTAAATGTTATGGATGCATATTGCAAAATGCTGAGCTCCATGAAAGGGGTTTGAAAAGGAAATATTCTTAAATTGTTGTTGCTTGAAAGGCATGCACGGTATGGTTAATAGAGCCCAGATGCTGGCTGGGTTTGAAAATTTGGGTAAACTAAACCAAAATAGTGTTTTGGTGTCTGTCAGCCTGAAATGAGAGCTCTTTTAAAAGGATGTTTTCGCTGCATTGACCTAGCACTGAAGAGCTTTGCAAATATGAGAATTGTAACTTTCTCAAATGACATTTTTCTAATTTGGCTTTGAAATGTACCCATTGCTAAATATGCACAAGGAAAGTCATTGGCTTGCCTTGTGGTCTGGTGGGCAGTGACAAATTAAAATCAGAATCCTGCCTGGCTCACAGTAAAAACACAACTGCTGAAGAAGTATATGCTCAGGCAGTTCTGTTTTCAGCTCCATGGGAGATGGAAGAGGAGGAAAGAGGTAGTAGGTAGACAGCCTGACCTTGGATACACCATCAACAGGAGTCCAAATGCTCCTCTAAAGGTGTAAAGAAAATGCCCAAGCCTTTCAGGTCAGCTTATTTCATATTTCCCCTTGGGGATATCGCCAGATTCCCGTTGGACTAGCTCACCTGTATGGGCTGCTGAACTCATGCACCTTCTCCTCTGTGAAGGTTTTGTTGCAAGGATGGTTTTTTTTAGCCACAAAGAAATGCAGTTCTCATCCTGGGCACCAGGCAACCTTTTCTGGTAGAAGAGACAGGAAAGAAAGAATAGGTATTATACACGGGGGGTGTGTGCGCGGTGAAATAAGGGAGTACAGAAACACAAGAAGAGGCAACTCTGCATTGTGATAAAAAAAAGGGATTTGATGTTTGATGGGGAAATTCTCACAGAAGTAGCAGGAGTGATAGTTTTTTTGCTGTGGTTTGACAGACTGTGGGGAACCCTGCAGACATTAATTGCAAAACCAAGTAAGTTCTCATGGCCTGGAGAAAATTTCTGGACTAGAGACATGACTAGCAGTCCCAGGAAACATGCTTGTAAGCTGCCTATGTCCTGGTGAAAAGGCGCAGCTCGTACTGTAGGGGAGGAATGGTGAGGAGAAAAATGTGTCAGCTTGTTACTGAACTTTGGGGAGGGACAGATGATCTCGTACTCTCCTCATTGAAGAAGGAACACCACAGTGAACCCGTTGCATTCTTGGAAGAGGATAAACCTTGTCAGGCGTATTTATCACATTTATTAGAGCTGACCTTGTTTTGGGGAAGAGTTGGATGAAGGGCTTTTCTTTATAAACTATATGACCTAGGCAAAGTGGCAAATGATGATGCAGCAAGTCAGGGTGTCCTATTTTATATGTGAAATAGTTGTAACAGGCATTATTGGTGAAGTCATCACTACATCATGTCCCATTTCCCAAGCTACTGTGCTGCAGACTTTCCTGCTGGGGGCAAGAGAGGACTTGAGCTTGAGTTTCAGTACGAAGCCTTGGCCCTTTTGAAGTCAGTGAGAATTTTGCCATTGCCTTCAGAGGGACCAGGATTTCACCACGCCGTGCCCATTAATTATTGCCGAGACATTCAGTGAGAGAGCTAATTATGATAGTGGCTTCTATGATGTGGGCAGCCACAAATTAATTTGCTGAGCAACCATCTTCTCCTAACAGCTTTTGCTCATTAGGGACTTCAGTCATGGTCCTACAAAAGATCCCATTGACTCCACTGGAACTTGGGGCACAGTTCAAAGATGGAACGACTTTGGTGGTTTCAGGGGCTCCAGCTGCCATTCCTCACTGTCCTGTGGGCTGATACAACTCCTTGTGAGGCTGGACCACCAACCAATCCAGGGAACTAACCCGAGTATGAAAAAAGAAAAAGAACAATGTGAAAGCTCTCTTAAAATTGAGCCATCATCTCAGTCCAGAGGCCAAGGTTAAGGCTGCGCAGGTTTCTCAGCAGTTGTGACCTTGAACTGGATTTGAGCTGTCAAACGGAGGTTTCTCCTTCTAAGGTTGACGGAAACAATTATAACCAACAAGGAGAGCTTCTGACTAAAATGAAAAAGATGCTCCCTCTCCATTCCCATTTGCTTTGACTTTAAACTCAAATAAAGGGACATAATCACCTCAGAGAAGCCTCTGACAGGCGAGTAATCTTGCCTCCTATTTCACATTGTAAAAACCCCTGCCACGGAATGAATTCTACACCTACAAATTAGAAGTAAAGCTGAGAAACAGTAAGGAGACAGGCTTGGTCTTGAATCCTGATCATTGATGGGAAAAAGGGTTCAAAAAAAGGCTATCTGGGGTGGAACAGAGAGGGAAGGACTGTGCCTATGCAGGCTGTGGGGAAAGGGGCTAGGCAGAAGGAGGCAAAGCCAATCACCATTAAATTGCTCAGAGGAAAGCCAAGCAGGAAAGGAAAGGCTTCGAATTCTAGGAAAAAAAAGGTGAAATGCACCAGTGTGAGGGGTGACAGCATGTAACGTTCAAAAGCTCAAAATGAAACCAGGCAGCAAGGAAAACATCTTTAAGAGTAAGAACAATCAGGCAGGGGATAGGGTTCCCGAGGGAGATGTCAAGATACCATTTTTTCCAGCAGAAATGGGTAAGATGTGAGAGGGAACAGCATGCAGAAAAATGTGTTCTCTGATGCAGGGGCTCAGGCTTGAGGTTTTTCTCAGCTGCACACTGTGTGATTAAGACACGAAGAATTCATTACAGTCCTGCCATGCTTTGCAAGAGGTTATCACAGCCTGCAACATCAGGAGTGTACAGTAATAAGGATAAAAAAAACCCCTACAAAATTCTCCACTGATTCCAATGAAACATTGAAAATAAATGTAAAGGTGTGCTCCTTCTGCTTCCACCTGCAAAATCTAGTGGTGACAAAAAGGGTTAGCTGCAGGTTGCCAACCACCTAGGTACACTTTTGGATGGGAAGCCCTTCCCCTCCACTATCCATGGGGGTCTTGCTGGAGTTTGCTAATCCTCCTGGCCGGCAGCGCAGTACCGGAGAAGGCGATTTCACCCAGCAGAGTCAAGGACAACATTTTGTAACACAGACCTGGCCTCAGGCAGGTGTTGAGTTTGAGTCACATTGTTTACACTTTCAAAACTTAACTTTTTTTTTTTTCCCCAGTCTTTAAGGTTCTAAACATACTTTTTGTAAAAAAGTTTAACCCTCCCCCCCGGTAGTTTTTTTTTTGTTTGTTTGTTTGTTTTTCTCCAGTAAAAACTGAGAGTCTGATATCATCATATGACTCCAGGAGCCTGATTTAAGAATCAGTCCACACTGCTTGGGCCTTTGATCTGGTTCAGATGTTATCTGCTACTGTAATCACAAGAAAAGCTATGAAAATACACATTTAGTACAAAATTAAAAGTTAAAGGTTTCTGTAAATTTCTAATAATCCTGAAAAATAATACAGACTTCTGAGTGTCAGAATCTCAAATTTTGCTCAGTTATTCTGCCTCCCATCTTTACCCTAACCCACCAGATCCCTGGAAAGACAGCTTGCTATGGACATTTAATGCTCCTTGTCAAAATCCCAAAGCAGGGGGTTTGGGTTTTTTTTGTTTTTTTTTGTTTTTTTAATCTAAAGGAAATGCAAGAAAGCTGCACTGTTAACTTTCAATGAGCAATACAAAAAAGTAAAAAAGGAGGGAAGCATACAAAATTAGAACTCTCTATCTTCAGAGAGAAAAGGGTGTCATTTACATCGATGCAATAGGGGAAAAGAGCAAGTTATGTTTAAACACAGCACGTGGGCCTTTTATTTATTTATTTGTAACTACTGCTCCAAGCAGCTCAAACCCAGCTTACTACATTGAGTTTAGCGGGGCAAAACCCCAAGCCACCCCTAGAAGTGCTGGGAAATAAATCTCACCTTGCTACATCAGCCAAGCTGCAAGTCCTCCTGACACAGAGGAAAGATCAATGAAGTTATTCCTTAATTTTACCATATCGCTTAATTTATTGTTTGTCTCCTGTTACTGCGCCTGTTCCTCCTCCCCGTTTGGTTCTGATTCAGTCGGCGGGGCAGCGCAGGCCGGTAAATCCTCAAACGGCAGCGCGACCCCCACCGCTGGCCCGTGGGCCGGCCCCAGCCCCACAGCCTCCGCCACGGCAGCGCGAGCGTATCCCTCCCGGAGAGCGAATGGGCGAGAAGGGGGGAAGGAAGGAGAGGGTGGCTCCGAAACGGCCCACGCTGCCAGACCGAACCGTGATCACCCTCTGCAGCCGGAGAAGCTGCCACCGTCTTTGTGCTGCTGGCGGCGCCGCTACCGCTCTGTACCAGGGAAGTAGTCCCGTTCCTCCCTGTCCGCTATTGCTCCGCGAACCGCATCGCAGACGGCGGAGGGGGTGAAGAACGTAAAGTAGTCCCCCTGGAATGCGACAGCCGCCGTAGCGGCCGCGCCCCCACCGCGTCCCCTCACCCTGCCCACGGGGAACGGTGGGGGGCAGCGGACACACACCTCGGGGAGTGCCGCGACCACCGCCCCCTCCCCTGCCAGACACCCGGTACCACGGGCTGCAGACCCCGCCGGGCTTTTGTCAGCCGCGGGGAGGCCGGGCGCGCGTGTGGGAGACTGCCCGTCCGTGGGAAGGAGGGAGAGAGCGAGCCTGCGCGCGCCCGCTCCCCTCCCTCCTGTGCGCGCGCACGCGGACGCTCCCCGCCCCTCCAACCGCCCGCCCGCTCCCTCCCTCCCTGACGGGAGAGGTGCCGGGGGGGGGGCGGGCGCTGCTGCGGGAGCCAGGAGCCGTCCGGGCGCGGCGCAGGGAGGCGAGGCCAGGCCGGGGGAGGAGGAGGAGGAGGAGGAGGGAGGACTGTATCCCTGCGCCTGTGTGCGCCCGGCGGAGGCGGAGGCCGGGCGAGCGAGCGGAGGAGTGGATGGGGGAACGGCCGCGGCGGTTGCGGTGAGGCGGCGGCAGCGGCCGGCATGGAGGGCAGCGCCCGCTCCCGCAGCGGCGCGGTGGGGCAAGTAGCCTTCTAGGGACCGGCGAGGGGGGAGTCTCCTCGGCCGCCCTTCCCCGCGTTCCGCCGCGCCTTCCCCGCCACCTTCCCCGCCCGTCGGGAAGCATGAACTGGCAGCGGAGGTGCTGCTCCTCGCCGCCGCCTCCCTGCCGGTGAGAGCGAGGAGGGAGGGAAGATGGGGGCCGTCCTGCGCAGCCTACTTGCCTGCAGTTTTTGTTCCCTGATGAGAGGTAAGCGGGGCGGCGGCAGGGGGGTAGGGGGAAAAGTTGCAGGGTTGGTGGCGAGGGGCCATGTTTGGGCGTGCGGGAGGGGAGAGGCCTGGCTGCCGGCAGGGCGCGGGGCCCGGCGCGGGGGCAGCGCTCTCGCCCAGCCGCCGCCACGGCCTCCCCGGCTTCCCGAGCAACTTCCCTGCCGGCCCGGCAGCCCGAGCCGCGTTTGGGAGCAGCCACTGGCCGCTTTTCTCGCCGCCCTTTTGTTGTTTTCAAGTTTTTGTTTTGTTTTGGGGTTTTTTTTCGTATTTTTTTTTTTTTTTAAAGAACTAACCCCCTCTCTAAAACCACTACACAACCTCCCTCTCTGTCCGCACTCTCGAGCTGGCCGTGGACGGCAGGCAGTTCCAGGGCAGTAGCTCGGCCACTCCAGTGTCAGGCTGATAATACTGTTGGTATCGTCGGCTCCTCTCCTTCACCCCTGAGAGTGGGGTTTCATCCTGCCCGGTGCAGGGGGGGAGCGCGGAGCCTCACGTATTCAGTGTGCGCGTGTGTGTGGGGTGGGTTGGAAAGCGCCCGGGAACTGAACCCCTTCTCTCAGCCGAGTGAGCGTGTGGAGTTGGCGAGGAGTGAATGCTCCTCTCAGCTGGGCTGGCTCTGCGCTGAGACTTGGGAGAAGTTTGTGTTTCACTGGTGAACTGCCACGAGTTGTTCACACAGCTTTAAATCGGCGGTCAAGTGCCTTACAAGGGGATGTCACTTTAAGAAGCTGAAGATTTTTATTTCGTTTCTCATCACCACAAAATTTCTTGTCTTATATAGGGCACGAGTGTTAAGAAAACTGAGGATTATTTGTTTTTAATGCTGTAAACTTAACTACAGTAACTATTTCTCTGTGTTTGGTCTTAGTGGGAAAAAATTACCTGTGGTGTTTGCACCCATCATTTTGCTGTTTGCTCGTATTTTTTCATACTGCGTGAGGGAAGAGGTTAATCAATCACACTTTGATTTAGAAAATTCATCAACACAAGTGTATTTTTATAAAAGCTACACTAAAGGTGGTTTAGGCTGAAGTAACTGCTCAGTCTCCAGTTACGCAGTACTCTGGAAAACAAACATTTTCCTCTCCTCCATACCCTTTTTTTTTTTTTTTCCCTCTCTATGCATCTGTTTGCCATATTGTATCCTGTTTGCAAAGATACAAGTATACTTATTTAAATGGTCTGTGTAATATTTCATACTCCTATTAGTGGTGGTCAAACCCCAATTTTCAAATGTTGAGTCTGAAACATAGAGAAAAGCCACTGCCCGATTAGTTCATTTTATTGAGTAATGATCATATCCATTCTTAATACACCGTTTGTTTGGCTCTAACTTGCTGTTCAGCCCAGTTCAAATGAGAGCACAGAAATTGCTAGTGTATGTAATGTCACGTAATTTTGTCGCTGTCATTTCTTCACATTAATCTCAAAATAATGACGTGTCCTTTTGTGAATTTCTGTATACTTGATGTTTCATAAAACACTTTAAAGGAACGTTCAGTTTATAAACCATCCAGATTGTAATTTATTGTCTCTCATCTTTTGTCTATTGCCCAGGACATTTGTATCTGAACAGCACTTTTGTTTCTTCTGTGTTCGTGTGCTCCTGCTGTTTGATCACCTACCTGAAGTCATAGTTTTCTGTTTGTGACATGATAGTAATTTTTCTACAGCTAATTCTTACCTTAGACAGAAATAAACAGCAGGAACAGCTGAACTCTGAAGAAACAAAAATAAAATTTTAATGCATGCATCCTCCCTAATAAACAACATCCATGCAAGTAGAATTGGTTTGAATAAGATGTGTTGAGTTCAGAAGAGGTGTCAGCAGTTCCTTAATGAGGCAGAGACAGTGCCAGCATGAGTATGAATAACTTTATACGTGAAAGTAGAGGGGAAGTTACGAAGTTCAGTATTGGCTTTGGGAATTCAGTGCTGTGAAGGATGGCAAGCCAACAGTGCTGGAAACTGAAACTCAGAAAATGTGTGTACTCACAGATTGCAGCATCCTATCACCTTAAGGAACTAGCCTCCCTGTTCTTGTTGACTTAAAAAAAGCAAACGGACAGAGATTTACAACCACCAAACTGTCATCATTACTCTGAGGAAACTATGGGAGGCTCATTTACTGACCTGGGAAGGAACAAAATTGGAAGCGCAGTGCCCTGTAAACAAATAAGGACTTGAAGAAGTACTGGGCTGCTATTAGCCAGAGATGGATGCACAGGGCAAGGCGCCTTTCTTTCAAAGTTATCCAGGGATTGTGATAAGACAGATTCTACTGACGTTTTCAGGGCAGCTATTTGGATTTCTAAGAAGCAGGTAGTTATTGTCATGACAGCTTGCAGTGGAGGTGTCTGTGGGATAGCTGCTTCCCCCCCCCCATATTCTGACTGATGGTAGACAGGGATCACTTTTCTGGAACCTCTTGACCCTTGTTGCAGTCCAGCCTCTGCTCTTGGCCCCTGGTTTGATTTGGGGATTTAGGCTTCCTTCTTTCGACCATCAACAGTGCTTCCTGAAGCTGCTTCCAGAGGGTGCGTATAGAGGAGTGAGCTTGAGCAGCAGCTCTGCTGTACTCTTCATAACAGCTGTGAAACCGAGCTGGATCTTGTTAGATAACTGACAGTTGCAAAGAGGCAATAGCAGTGGCATCACATCTGCTGGGGACCTACAGATTAGTAATCACTTTTTAATAAGCGATAGAGAGTTCTTCCTCTGCAAGTAATCATGGCTTTTCTTCTACAAATAACTCTTCTGTCATGCAGTGGCTGTTCTGTGTTTATTTTAAACTCTGATCATGCAAGCGGTGCATACAGCTCTTGTTTGAATAGGAATCTTAGTGATGATGTTTGTGCAGACATTCAGAGCATTGCAGACTTCTGTGCTTAACATCAGCTAGTGAAGAAATTAAAATGCCTGTTTAACGGGCATTTTAAAACTACTGCTTCCCTATTATGCATTCCTGAGAGGGTTTGGTTTAATCTGTTGTTTTAATATTGGTGTTGGTTTTGAACTGTTGTTACTTGCTTTTGATAAACAGATCATCCTTCTTTTTTTGGGTATCTTTTTAGACTAGCTTGCATGTAGTTTAGAAGAGCTTCACGCTCAAGACTTGCTAAGATGTGACTGGAGGTGTTTGCAGGCATTTGTCTACTAGAAGTTAGAGAAGGGGACAAGGAATAGGCTGTTTACTTCTGAAGCAGTCATGCTAGAGAAGAAGGTGGCATTTCAGCTGGTGCTATGTTTTTGTCTTCAGGCAAAGGGTCTCTTCACCTAGGACTACACAATACTTAAGTTTTGACAGTGACATTTGGAAATACTTTTTTTTTTTTTGGTAATCATCACGGTCTGTTTCTTCACCCAAGCCTGAATCAGCTGTATTCTAGTCATGTTTTTTCATTGTATGATTCCTCGGAAATCAGTGTGCCTTTGTCTGCTGTGATTTCCAATGCATTTTCATCTTTCATCTCTCCGTAGACTAGTCTAAAATTAGCGTGATCTAAGGTGTTACAAAATTCATCATTACTTTAATAGTTTTTGCAATTGCATCTCTGTGATACAGTTCACTTATCAGATTACTTCTGCTTTTCTTTAGAACAGAAAAAAATAGGACTTGAAAAGTTTGATGGAATTTTTTACTGTGTCTTGAAGGGAAGGTGAAGTAGCAATTTTGACAAGGACCACTGAAGGTATGAGAAAGCTCTGGGTCCATGGATGAATCTGTGTATATCCAGTCAGAGGTGTATGCTGATGATGGGCTTCTTGTATCCTTCAGTGGTAGTTATATAAAGATATTCAGGTGAAAAGCTTTGTTCATGTTTCACAGCAATACTGGTTAGAGGGATATGAATCATATTCACCAACCATTTTTTTCCATAGTGAATTGATTGCATCTGCATTTCTTGAGTTCTAGGTAAGGAGGGAATTTGGCTAGAAGTTGAAGAGAGAGTAGAGGGGCTTTTTGCAGGAAGATGGGTCAGGATCTGGAGCATAGGAACCTTTTAAACTCTCTCTTTGGGAGCTGAAGAAATCTGATTCCTTTTGACATCTGTAATCCACCTTTATGATGATGTCGCATCTCAAAAATGCCAGCTTCAAAAATATCTGCTGCGATACATGTAATATGGGATTTATTTTTTTAGTTCAAATCAAGTAGAGCAAAGATTTTTTTTTTTTCCTGAAAACAGGGAGAAACAGGTCTCAGCTCCTGAACTGCCACCATTCCTCTGGCAGCCAGTCTGCAGACTTAAACAGTGTATTCTTTGTCCCCAGCATATTTAACTTCATTAATTTCCTATGAAATGCTAAATGCTTGGGTTGCTTTGCTGGTGGCTTCTTCAGAAGAGTCCACTTCCTTGTACTGTAGGGAGGGGTATGTGCTGTTGTTGAGTGGCACCAGAAATGCAGTTGTTATTAAAGCTTTGTTGCCTGCTCCTGCTTCTGGATGAGTCTGCCATGCCTGGGAGCGTGCTCAGCTCCTCTCCCAGTTCTTCTGCTGGAACGCCTCAGCCTGCTCACTTGAGAGATTTGGTTAGTAAAATACATGTGACTGGTGAAATTCTTTGCTGCCACCCACTTAATTTGGTGGCATGTGGGGGATGTTTGTACTTTGAAGGCAGTTGTTGTCAGTGAGCAGAGTTTATGTTGGTAAGGAATTTCCCACAGATGGACTTTTCTCAGTAAGTGATATAAGTTGCTTAGAAAGGCATGGGTGGGTGGAACTGTCTTCCAGCCTTCAGGGATGGTCTGTTCACGTTCAAATAAAGAAACTGGCATTGCTCGCTTAAAAGTTCAGCCCTTGAACCTCGCTGTGGCTCGCTGAGCGTGACTCGGTTTGTGGACATGAGGTTTAGGATAAACGTGCAGTAGGTACTTCCACTTCTGTGCCAGGCACTTTGTAGTGGTGGCTATTCTAGAGGATAACTGCTGATCAGTGAAAGAAATACATTCTCTAATAATAACAACCTGTATTTTTTTTCAACTTACACCTCATTTGTAGTTTCAGAGTATATACCACTTGCAGAGTTGCAGAATACAGTGCTCTAAACAAAGAAGCTGTTGCATTCTTTTGTGGTAATTGTCCAAGGCTTGGAAGGGAATCTCTAATTGAACCTCTAATGGATTTTACATAAATGCTGGGTATTGACAGCCTAAATATTAAGTAACTTTTTCCTATTTATTCCTATATTTGGCAGGCAAGCTGCCACAGAGAGCCTTTGTTAAGCTCTCTAGATATTCTAGTTTATAAATATTTATGGCAAGAGATTCACATTATGAAGGGGCTCGATATTTGCTCCATGTGGACAGAACTTGGTCTGAACACAGTGATGGTGTTTGCAAGTAGAAATGACTTTGTTGTTGTTTCTCCTTTTCAATAACGTTCTCCTGTGAAAGACTTCACATGGATGGGGTTTTTGTCTCCTTGTGGTTATCTTGCTACAGACATTTCTGTTGCCATGTAATTGGCACAGTCCCCCACCAGTTTTGTAATGGAGTCAAACCTACCAGTCTATGAATAGAATGGGAATACTGAAATACCTTTTTCCATTTGATTTATAATACACTTCTAAGAACATACCATTCAAAGCATAGTTTAAAAGAAACAGTGGTTTAGTTAGTAATACTTTGTTTCCTTTGCAAAATGTTATAAGCTATTTGGAGAAAGAAGCATGTCAGTTTAAAAGATGGAATGCTTTTCGAGCTTCGTTATTTATACGGAGAGAACAATAAGGAAATGTTTTTAATATAAACAGACATGGAAAATGGCAACATTCGTACAGATTTTTTTAGTATCTTGTTACAGGATCACATTACCTAAGTAGAATTACTCCCTTGTGATATAATCAATGTGGCAGAAATGGGATTAGAGTTTTAATTCTGTATATGAGGGCCATGTGTGAGCTCTTGATGTTAGTTTTGAAAAGTAATTGTATTTGAGGCAGAAAATCTTAATCAAGTAGTTATATCATTTTGCTTAATCAAAAAATTTTTTGTTTTCCTTCTCTATGATACTGAAATGTAATTTTCTCCTTTATATTTTTACTCTTACTCTTCCCTTTCTTCCTGACCTGTTTCCAGAGTAAAACCACAGTTTGTATGGTTTTCATTGTGGTGGGTTTTCTTTCTTTCTTTCTTTATTTTGTTGTTGTTTTGGGTTTATTGGTTTGTTGTTTTTTTTTTCCTAAACTGTTTATGGCTCCAGAACTCCTCAGTAATAAGCATCCTCCCTTGTCTGTTGTCAAAGAATTCAGGCTTCTAGATGTCTGATGCGTTTGCTTGAATTCTGGATGTTAAGTGTATGTGGAACATAACAGAAATGTAAGGTGTTGTAGAATTTCAGACTTCTTTTCCTTTGTTCTGTCAAAGCAGTGAATAAAACTCTTGCTTGTATTCATAATATTAGTGTTAATTAAAATGTTAACACTTTGGAAATCCCAGAATCCTCTCTCTTGTTCACATATGGATTAATAGAGTAGGAATATTAAGAAGACTGGAAGAGGAGGACTTTGTAAACCTTGTAGTAACACTTATGTCCATTTGGAAAATGCACTGGTGGTGTAATAACCCAAAAACTTGAGGCTCATCGGTTAGCATTTAGCTTGCAGGTAATGGTAAAATTCATAAGTAAAATAATTCCAAGTTGGTTGGTTTTCTGTTTATGGGTTGGTTTGTTTGATTTTACTTTTGGATTGCCAGAAATGAGTCCTATTCAATATAGAAAAGATGAGATTGTGCACCTTTTTCAAGGGATCGTGCATGTGTGTGTGTT
Organism: Megaceryle torquata; assembly: GCA_024611175.1. Taxonomy (NCBI): domain Eukaryota; kingdom Metazoa; phylum Chordata; class Aves; order Coraciiformes; family Cerylidae; genus Megaceryle; species Megaceryle torquata. Next base: position 1,041 of record JANIJG010002931.1, on the reverse strand, counting down.
TTGGTTTGGACTTTCGGTTTTTGAGTTTTTGGTTGGTTTTGAGGTGGTTTTGTGTGGTGTTTTTTGGTTGGTTGGTTGGTTGTTTGTTTTTTTTTTTGGTGTGTGTGTGGTGGTGCTTGCTTGGTTTGTTTTTTTTTTTGTCACTATATCTAATGTCAGCCTGTTGATTTGACATTGATAGTGCTGGATGTGAGTGTTTTTAAGAGTTAAAAGTAAAATAAAGTAAAAAAAAAATTAAAAATGAAATTTGCAAAAATTTTCAGAATTCTTGATGTATGTGTACATCTTTCCTTACCCTTTAAAAACAGTCCTTAACTATTTAATGTAAAGTTGTTATTTGTTATACTAATCCATAGTAAACTTAGTGGTCTTAAGCAAAGCTTGGTCTGGAAAATATGCCACAAAGAAATCATTGGACAGCTGACACATTCTTTGTTGCAGAGTTGCAGAAAAGTGGGGATGAAAATGTGATAAGCCTTCGAGGCAGTGCTGCTGCTCCCCCTCACTCCTTCTGCTCCAAATTGGTCCCACTCCCATGTCCCAGCTGAGGGCTGTCACTTTTGTGGTGTACTCAATAGTGATGGCAACGTTTTCTGTCTTTTGAGTCATTCTGTTCTCCAGTTGGGGTCTTCTGTGCTATATTCTGTGTCCCTGCTTTACAGCAACTTCCTGATAGTACTTAAAAAATCTAAACAAGCAAAAAAAACCAGCCACAAACCAGAATAAATTAATTTTTTTTTTTTGAATTTTACCTGATGAGACAAATTTACAGACTTAAATATTTTTTTAAGTACTAGGCACTCCAATTTTGATAAATTGCTGAAAGTCATAGAATCATCAGGGTTGGAAAGGACCTTCAGGATCATAAAGTCCGACCTTCATCCTAATATCTAAGTACTACAGTGCTACTTGTTTTTTAAACCCCTCCAGGGATGATGACTCCACTGCCTCCCCAGACAGCCTATTCCAGTGCCCAACCACTCTCTCAGTGAAGAATTTCTTCCTAATATCCAATCTAAACCTCCCCTGATGCAACTTGAG
>JANIJG010002930.1:63692-102826 GCA_024611175.1 Megaceryle torquata | reverse complement strand
AAAGGAAAGGAAAGGAAAGGAAAGGAAAGGAAAGGAAAGGAAAGGAAAGGAAAGGAAAGGAAAGGAAAGGAAAGGAGTGGAGACATGTTTGACTGTACATACAATATGATTTTGCATGATGAATATTTACTCTTGGATTCCTGGTACAGACATGCTTCAAATTTCCCCTGATAAGAATTTACTAAAGCCACTGAAAGTATGTTAATTTTCAGCAATGTTTATTCTAGTCCAGGTGCTTATAGGGTATTTTCCAAAGATCCATTGGGTATTCACAGTGGCATTGATGATAACAACAACAGTGATGACAGTGACGATGATGATAGCAATAAAATTAACATTTAATTGTTTGGAAGTGGGCTTTGGCAAGACTTTTTGCAGGTGCTTTTTTGTGTTCTGCCCAGCTCTGCAGAACCAGGATGCAAGCAGGCTCTGTCAGGCTTTAGCATCTGACCTAGAGTCTATTAGAATGAACTGTAAAACTCCTCTTGACTTCAGGGGATGAGGATACCATTTCCACAGTACACCAAAACCTCTCTGACAACAAAAGTAACAGTCATTCCTTTTTCATCTGCAAGATAAAATGATCTTCTGTAAGGTACTGGGTAATGGTAATGCAGCTTTTGACCTTCATCAGGGAAATTCTCATTGCTGATTCTTGATCTTGGGTCCGCATGTTCTATTTCCTTTGAGTATGCCTAGACAGTTATTGGAAGCTATCACTCCAATAACTGCTTTGAACATGAGACAGCTGCACTCCTGATAATAGCTCTGCCTTGTGCTGTAACTGCTGCAATTCCTTCACATATGGTTTTCCTGTATGGAATTATTATCAACCAGAACTTTGGCCTTCTTTTCTCAGGCTGGTTGCATTAGCCCGTTCACATTGCCATCTTCCAATCTGAATTATTTTTTGCCTGTTATCTTTGGTTCTTTTGTGTTGAAAAGAGTATAATAGCAGTTGCAGGAAAGCCAGAAAAGGAACATCAGCTAATTACTAATTTCTTTTTTAGGAAATACATCGAAATGACTACATAATATTTCTCCAAAGTGCAACCTGCTTAGGTTATAACTGCGTGAGGACATATGTGCTAATTTATGATCGGTGGTTTCGAGTCCTCCAGTAAAAGTATCAAGCCCATCTTAAGTATTTCAAGAAGGGCATTGAGAAACAGAGGAATTTCAAATCATTATTATTCATCCTTTTTTTGTCTTCTTTAACATTTACAGATCTGATTCCAGAGGGATCAGTTAAGTAGTTGCTTAACTCCATTTAAGTTGCCATTAGACCTGGCTTAGCACGTTCAGTAAAGAAGCTAGAGACTGCAGTGGTGTCAGTATCAAGTGATGATACAATGCATCACAATAAAAATAAAAAGTATATCCTATAGACAGCAGAATAAAGCAGTGTTTTCCTAATCACCTCCAGAATTCTGAGCTTGACAAGAAAATGTATCACATAGGTGTAGAATGTGGAAAAAAAAGAACTGGCACGAAGAGAGCAGTAGAAACCTCTTGCAGCATCTTCCTGTCTCTGTCCTGATACGAGCACGTTACCTTGTTGTAGATCACCAAGTCACACTTCATATGTTAAAAAGCTGGTGCCAGGCACTGCGTAGAAGTTTGCAGTATATATGTCTTAATGGACCTTTAAACCCTGGGGAAGATGCTGAATCTTCTGGACTTCACTATAGTTGATTTGTACAAGAACCTGTTACGTCTGAAAAGCTTTAACTCCAGCTTTATCAGCTCTTGGGTTGGGCTGTGAAACCCCCTGACTCAGACAGAGTAGGTAAGTAACTAAGGTAGCAGCCCTCACGTGCACACAGCCCAGTGCCAAGCATGTCCATGACCTGATATGAAATGCTCCTCTTCCATTTCACCTGTGTCCTGCTCAGCTCAGAAGGCGTAAGTGAGGGTAAGCCTCGGAGAAGCAGGATCCATAGGAGCATGCCTGTGGACCAGAGAGGTGTTCCCTTGCATTACTGTGAATGCTTAAGTACAGCAAGGCCTCCACTCTGCCCTGGGTTGACTGGCTTTTCAGGAAAAAGCACTTCCACTCCTTCTGAGAACACATTTCCATTTCCAGGGCAATAGAAAGAGCCTCAGGGCAATTGGCACTTCAGCTATTAATCTATTTTTCACTTCTAGTTAAATAGGACATTAAAAATGGAAAAGCAAGATCTCTTCTTTGAGCCAAAATACGACACTTGGTGGAATATGAAAATCAAGGAGTAACGTGCCCACTATAGGCTTTTCAGCAAAATTATTCTTTTTCGTTTTCTTCTCTTTTTGCTGTAATGCTTTGGAAAAGTCACTGACTCCTCTGCTGGCTTCTGACTTTTAATGTTGTTCTTTGGTCAACAACAACAAAAAACCCCACCTCTCTTTTTATGAGTTTTTTAAGGCAGACCTATCACATACACAAGCCCAGGTGAACAATGAAAGTTTACACATAGGCATCGTATGGAAAATCTTCAACAGGCACTAGCACTGTGTGACACCTCAAACACTGAAGGGTATAACCCTATCCTGCTTTCTGTCTGGAGGCGGCTCTCAGGCACCAGGGAGGTGAGAGAATCAGTATAACAAGGGATTCCAAATTTAAAGACTGTTGTGACTCTTAAAAGTACTTAACTGTCTGAAACTATTTCATCCCCTCCTATCAGTTTCTTGAACTTTGCAATTACTTGGTTTGCCCCCAGTTGTAGTGAACTAAGAGACAATGAAAAGGAGAGTTTTCCCTCGGGCTGTTGCTGAGGTTATGTCTTCCCACCCTTCACTCCTGCTGAAGTCCTCATGAAGCTTATCCTCAATCACTGCAATTCATATCTTGATTTTCTTTTGCCATAAAATGTCAGGCTTTAGGCTGTGCCTGTAAATGACAGGAAAAGCTCAGCTGTCCATTGTGCCAACCAAGAACAGAAACCTTGGCACCCCCTCCAGTGTCACTGAAGCCCAGAGTTTCTCATCATTTTGTTTTGTGGAGAGAAGCCTGTAAACATGTCAGTGCACCCCAAGGACTCCGAGAACAGAAATCAACTCAGAAGGTTGGGATTTAGAGGGTAGCCGTGTTGTCTTAGCGGGTCTGGGGGGTGGTTCTTACAGGACTGGCAGCTGGAGTTAGAAACAGTTTGCTTATGAGACTCACACTGACTGGTTTCACAGACACCGGAGAAGAGACCGTTTCTGGTTTGTGGCTGAGATGTTCCTGACAGGACTGTGCACAGGCAGTCACTGCTTTCCCTGGGCAGGTGAGGAGCCCTGGCACTTGCTGTTTGACTGGGGCTCAGATCATAGAACTATGAGCTAGTTTGCAGTGCTTGATTTCCTGGTAGGCAGTGATTGTTCCCAGAGCAGATCCTCCCTTGCATCGTTCCCTTATATCCTCCCACTGTCAGGCTGTTCCTGACATTTCCCTACCTCCAGAAAGCCACTGTGTGCCCAGATCTGCTGCTCTGCCGTGGGCCAGGCCAACTCTGGAGCAGCTCCTCTCAGTGACTGACATCTAGTTCACCGTGTTTAAAACTTAGTTCCAGTACAACCATACTCCTGGAATGTCTACCCTCGTCCTGTTCATGCCTTCCTGGTACCGAGGATCATGACCATGGTTTAAAAGGCTGGGATGTCCTCTGCATGTAAGTGTAGCTGATCGAGCTGTTAGTTACCTCACCCTTTTTTCTACTGTTTATTGTTGAATTGACCATCTTCCAGGCATTATTTCTCCCTCAGCTCTCTGAGCTATGTCAATAGCCTGTGACACTGCCAGTAACAATTCAGGCTAAACTAGCTGATTTTGTACTGCAACAGACCATAAATGCTCATACAACCTCATAATGCAGGCTGGTTACAAAGACAGGAGAAGGACCCTAATGAATATCTGGTAGGCAGGAAAAAATCTACATCTACTACAAGCTACTTCCAAGGGGATTGTGTGTCTATAGCACTGTATATATATTATAGATATATATAGACACAGAGACTTAGTCACAGAGACTAAGGCCACATCTACAATGTAATTTCAAGGGAAGCAAAGCTCCGACCTATCTCTTACATCTCAACCTGTGTGGCTTCCTTAGACACACACAGGGAATCTGTGATGGAGCAGGAAATTGAATTAAGCTTCCCATGTAGCAAGTCTAAATTGCATTTTTTTTTTTTCAAAGTTGGAAACCAAGTTAGAAAAACAATTTGCAAGTAAGCCCTGCACACCAGTGGAATACGAAAGGGAAGTTTCTGTTTATTTCGAAGTAGGGAAACTTGTGTGAACTGCAGGTGTCACAGATTAACACTTTAATGGGAACCACACGCAATGCACTCTTTATGTCTGACTCCAGCTCAGGTAGAGAAATAAAATTGCTTTGACATCTGAAGAGGACATAGTGTTCTTTCTGAATATAGATCAGATTCTCTGTGACATGCAAATTAAACTCAAGTTTTATAAAAAAAAGGACAAATAAAAAGAAGAGGCAGAAATTTTTCCATGCTTATGGGCTATCCTAGGAGTCCAGGTCTAATTACAGAGTCTCTTTGAATGGACAGGGACAGCGTTTTAATCTCGTTCCGCTGAAACACTCGAGCATGTGCTTAGGATGGCTGTATTCAGAACTGCACGCAAGTAATATCTAGACCACATTGCTTTCCCCTGGTGCTGGCTGCAATTGACTCCACTCCCTGGTTCCGCCAGCCCTGTCTGGTGCAGTGTTTGGCAGATGTTTACATACACATGTACATTCACATGCCTTACCATCAGCGTGCGCTGGTTTCCCCCGTCTGCCTAAATGTGTGTCACAGGCTTCCTCTACTTGGAATGAAGTATTTCTACACTGCCTTCACACTACTTCTGTGAATTTCTCTTCTTCTGTTCTTCCTTTCAGTCTGTTCCTGGCTCATTTTCTCATTTAAAGAAAAATAATTGCGTACTCTAAAATTTTGTGTTGGAGACAGCTATCCTAAACTCTGAGGAAGCAGAAGACAACGTTAGGCAAATGGAACCAGACTCCAGTTTCTGCCAAGAAACAGGACACTGTCACTTCTCTGACTCTACAAACCTCGTCAGTGCTATGCAATGCTCTGCCTTTGTGCACCTTCTTCTCCCTTGTGTGGCAGACTGGTTTGCCTCCCATGTTTAGCCTCTGTGTTAACGCGTCTCTTCTCCTCAGTGTCAGGCTGTGTCTCATGCTGGTGAGCAGCCTGTCCCCTCATTGTCTGTCATGTGGTGCTATCCATGCTTTCCTCCACATTACTGCAAAAAGTCAAGACTCAGATGCTCGCATCTGTATTTGGACAACATTCTCCCTCTGTCTTACCAGCCCTACCTGTTCAGCATTTCATGCTATCGCTTGTCTGCAAAAAGCTAGTATTTGGATACACAGAAGCTGCATGTACTAAGTTACTGTTTGTTTATGTTCAGTCTCCCAAAGAATGGAGTAAAAGAAGTGGCAACATTTCCTTTAAAGAGGTCTTGTAAGTTTTCCATTCCCAGTTTAGTGAAAGAGCCCTTGATTCCAAATGCCATGCATAGAGAGAAGCATCTGGTTTTGTGATAGTTCATAGAGAGAGGGTGGAACGTGGGAAGATTCCAGAACCTGGTGAGACCAGGTTGAGTAGATGAGGACATCCCAGGTGACCCATTAAAAAGAAATCCTGTATCCTCTTCTTCTGAGCCTTGATGCTGTGGTTGTTTTATGAGTATTTGACATCCGATTCCTGGAGCACTGTGATTTCTGTGACTTTTTTTTCCTTTTCATTTCTATCCCGCTCACAGAGGAGGTACAAAAGCTCCCATAGGACAATGCAGATATTCCGAAACATATATGCAGAAGGATGTACAACATTCGTCATTTAACAGGGATTTGTTTTGCCTTCTGATTTCCGTTTACAGAAGGAAAAAACCAAACCTCTCAACAAGGCTTTCATGCTCATTATTCTATACTTTCCCTCAGGCACATACTGTGTGGGAGGGAGAAATGAAGCCTTATACAGTGATGCTGGCTACTTACTGTCTCTCCTCTAGCCTGCTTCCATCCATATTTAGGGTTTTAATAGACTGAGGTGATAAATCAGGTGGAAAGATCCTGCCAGCAGCTTTACCCTGGAAACCCAGCTTGAGCAGCAAGGGGAGAGAGAGGGAGTTCATGGAGGAAGCACCGCTGATCATGCAGATTTCAACAGCAGACTCCTTACTCTGTTTGACAGAAGCGTCCTCCATGCAGAGTTGACACAACATGCCCTCAGCCTCTGCCAGCACATGAAAGCCATGTCAGCCATGCTTGGGCAAAGCAAAAACCATCTTCCATTCAGAGCATCCGAGGAACCCTGGCAACTGCAGAGATAATTATTTACTCTGCTTTCCCTTTGTTCTCTTAACAGCCTGGTAAGTGCATAAGTGTGTTCAAAGCAGTTGGGGAGTCTGACCAACTCATGCTAAAAGATGTAGCGGAGAACAAAAGAGGTCCTGGCCTCAGTCTCCCAATGAAAGGGAGACATCCAATCATGTTCATGACAACATCATAATATGAAAGAATATGAGAGGTAAGGACTGTTTCTCACCAGTCATAGACAGAGATGCATATGGGATCAGAAAGCGTTTAATGACCACTGACAGCTCTAAGGCCCTTCTTTGGGCTTTCAAATAGCTTCTCAGAATGAAAACAGGAGAAGGTGTGCATCAGGTTTGTGTCCTGTGCTCTCCTCTTTGGATGAAGGAGGCATGGACTCTCTAAGGTATACACCTGTGATTTATTTAACATTCTGCTGCTCTTGTGCTTATCCTTCTTTCACTTTCTGGAAATGCAAACAGGCAAGTTTGGGAGGTGACCATCACTTTCTAGAAGACCGAGGATAACTTCTGGGAATGTCTGGGAATGTTGCTCACTTACAGGAGACAGGCTCCACAAGGAAAGAGTTAGGCAAGGCCATCCAATATCACCAGTTCTAAATGCAATTTAAATATCTTGCAGATGAATTTTGGGGCCAAAATAAGGTGGGGCTTCCTTTCATTTGCCTTTTCAGCATTTAGATTTCATAAGCAGTGTGTCTTTTTTACTTCTCTTGTTTGAAAGCTAGCTAAGATGACAGGAAACTGGAATGTGAGACTTTTATAAAATCTTGACAGGGGGCAGTGAAATATTCAGCCTTAATTTCACTTGTTTGTTTAGTCACAAGGCAGCTTTTATGTTAATAAAAATACTCCACCAGATAACATATGTCTGGTAGGGAAATTAGGAGGAAGGAGCCCCAGGATAACCATTATCTCTGAAGAATTCCCTTCTTGTTGCAGCCTAGCTCAAACAAAATCAATGTGAGGATTTGTCCCAATTCTCATTAGTCCACATCATACATCAGTATATCTGGCAAGTTCTAAAAAGGTCTGAGCAGGTATTTCAGGAGGCTGAGCAGCGTCTCTTCAGTTAAATGTAAGCTTGAGCTTCCCTGGCACTTTGCAAGAATTGGTTCCCTGGAGAAGATGAAGGCTGACTCTGGCAGAGAAGTAGAGGGTGAGAGTGGAGAGACACAGACTGCTGAATCTCTTCCATGTCCATGAACATCATTAAAAATAAGGGTTCCTGTGGAATGTAAATATAGAAGTCACATAGGTCAAAACTTCAAGGTGTGGTTTTGCAGAGTTAAAAGCAAGTTTCATGGTGCAGCATCTCTGTCTTTGTTATTTGTATGTAGTCCTAGGCAGAAGAATTTGAAAAGTATTTACAATATTCCAAAGACCTTTTAGCATCCATTCATGTGGATGTTTTAGTTTTGCACTGAGGGGAAGAGGGCAGAATAATTCCCGCTTGAACTTTGCTGACTGGATAAGTGAAATCATTGCTTTTGCAAAAGAGGAAGAGAATAACTTTGAAGAAGTTCTGGCCAAGTTCATACCAAGGTGCTGAACTCTTTTCTGTGAAGACATCTCATGTAGCAGAGATCATTCTGTACTGCATGCTGATATTTCCTTCAAATTGATTTAAACTGGCATTCTGCCTCGACAGCTCAAAAATATTTAACCTGACACTCTGCTTGTTTGTTCTCGGTTCAGAATGTCTACAGCTACCCCTTTTGTGACTTCTCTGTTGCTGCTGTGTTTCCACTTAGATAACTTAGATGTCCTTTCTCACTATTCTCACAATCTCTGCTGGCCCCCAGGTGACTCCTGCACTGTGACTCATGGGCCTCTTTCATCAGGAGGCAAACTAATCGTCTTCTTCGACACATGCTGGATGCGTTCCGCACAGCTCCAGGGTTTCTGCTGCTGCTAATGAGATTTTTCTGGAGGGTTGTGAAAGATCATTAAGAAGTGGTTTCTGAAAGCCCAATATTAGTTTTTCAGTGTTTAACCAGGGGTGCCTCCTCACTGCTCAGTGCTAATAATGGTAGGATGGTTGTTTTGCTGGCAGGGTGATCAGGGATCAGCTCACTGGTGTCAACCCAGCAGTCCATCTGCTACATTGGCTGGTTTTGAAATTTTGGAGTGATGAAAAAAGGAGTGGCACTTGATGGCTTATGTCAGTTGTGGAACTGAGTGGTAAGTGAAAGACTTGTCAGAAATTAATGGTGCAGTTTGAGGCCATTCCCTCTTGTTCTGTCACTAGTTACTTGTGAGAAGAGGCCAGCACCAACCTCTCTACAACATCCTTTCAGGCAGATAAGAGCAATAAGATCTCCTGTCAGCCTTCTTCTCTTGAGAATAAATAGCCCCAGTTCCTCAGCTGCTCCTCATAAGACTCGTTCTCCTGGCCCTTCACCAGCTTCGTTGCTCTTCTCTGGACCTGCTCCCCGCACCTCGATGTCTTTCTTGTATTGAGGTGCCCAAAACTGAACCCAGTTCTTGAGGTGCAGACTCACCAGTGCCGAGTACAGCGGGACAATCACATCCCTGGTCCTGCTGGCCACACTACTTCTGGTCCAGGCCAGGATGCTGTTGGCCTTCTTGGCCACTGGGGCACGCTGCTGGCTCATACTCAACTGCTTGTCAATCACCACCTCCAGGTCCCTTTCTACCTGGCAACTTTATGGACACACTTTTGGCTTTATGGAAGTCCGGGTAGACAACATCCACAGCCTTTCCCTCATTCACTAGTCGGGTCATCTTGTCATAGAAGATGATCAGGTTAGTCAGGCAGGACCTGCCTTTCATAAACCCATGCTGATTGGGCCTGATCACCTGGTTGTCCTGTATATGGTGTGTAATGGCACTCAAGATGATCTGCTCCGTGACCTTCCCTGGCACCGAGGTCAGACTGACAGGTCTGTACTTCCCTGGATCCTCCTTTCAGCCTTTCTTGTAGATGGGTGTCACATTTGCTATCTTCCAGTCCACTGGGACCTCCCCAGTTATCCAGGACTGCTGGTGAAGAGGCTTGGTGAGTACTTGTACAAGCTCCCTCGGTGCTCTTGGGTGTAACCCACTGGCCCCATAGACCTGTGTGTGTTTAAGTGGAGTAGCAGGCCACTGACCATTTCCTCTTGGATTGTGTGGGTCTCATTCTGCCCCCTCTCTCTGCCTTCCAGCTCAGGGGGCTGGGTGTCTAGGAAACAATGAATGCTACTACTAAAAACTGAGGCAAAGAAGGCATTAAGCACCTCAGCCTTTCCCTCATCCCTTGGCACTCTGTTTCCCCCTGCACCTAATAAAGGATGGAGATTTTTGTTGTTAATGTATTTACAGAAGCACTTTTTATTGTCTTTAACAGCAGTAGCCAAGTTGAGTTCAAGCTGAGCTTTGGTTCTCCTCATATTCTCCAGTATACTCATGTTAAAAATAAAATGCACGAGTGATTATGGTTTTTACCTAAAAATACAAAAAGCAGGTGAAAGATCTCAAGGGGATCTGGGGTCAGAGAGCTATTTTTACAGTTTCTGGGAATTAATGATGCTCCTGTTTAGATAATCACCATCTGGTATCTTCTAACAGGGATAAATGTGTGAACAATCACACTGGCAAGGGCAGGAGGCCAGAATGGTTGCACATGGGGATGTCTTCAGGGCACAGAGAAGCTCTGAGCATAGGTTAGAGCTGAAGGATCCCAAATGTCTCATCATTACTGCTCTTGAGAGTGTTTTCTCTCCTTTGGTAAAGCCAAACAATCCTGGAAGGGTTTTAAACACAAGTGAGCAGAAGTGCTGATGGAAAGGCTATGTTCACGTCAGCCAAGGGAGGAGTAAGCCTCTTCTTTGGGATTTACATCTGGACATAAAGTTTCCATTAAAAAGGAAATACTTCCCATCACTTGGCGATCTTTTTTCTTGGTTGCATCAAATATTTTCTTGTCTGCTTGCTGCATCAGCTCTGTTTCTGGCCTGATTTTCTCAGGACACTTAGGTTTGCCTACATTTAATTCTTGCCTTAGGGTATGGTTTTGGCAAACTGACAGTTGGCATGTGTTGGGCAGCCAGGGCATTTCCCTGGGAAACAGATTCTCCAATAAAATCTGTTCCACACTGATAACATTTAGATCTGAGGAAAAAAAAACCAACAAAAAACCACAAACAAACAAACAAATAAAAAAAACCCCCAAAAAACAGAAAAGTATGGCCAGGGGCCTTTGGCAACTTCAGAGAGAGCCAGAGCTCCAGGCTACAGCTGCTCAAAAGAGCCTAAATTAGCTAAAAAAAAAAAAAAGAGTGAGGTTTTCTGCACGCCTTGAGCTTTGGAGGAAGGCTGAAGCAGTGGGATGTACAGGTAGTTTGAAATCATCACTTGCGAGCCTGCAAGGATAGAAGAAGCAGAATGACCCTTGGGTGCGTCAGTTGCTGTGGGAAAACCCATCTTTAGCCTAGACACGTGAATCAGCAGTTTGAGAGTGCTGCAGACACGTGCACAACAGACTAGGGATGAAAATGTAAGGGGCAAAGAGGGGGACTGGAGAAGCTGAATTCTTTGGGGGCCCTATACCCCTCCCATACCTCTGTGGGGAGTCTAAGCCAAGTCTGCCTTCAACGAGTGTTTGTGTGAGCAGCAGATCAAAGGCAAGTCCGTTACTCTTAAACCCTTGGACATTGGTCCCTAAAGGTGTGAAGGTCGACTGACTTTCCCTCTTTAGAAGTGATGCCCTTCATGTTTCTCTCCTGACTCCATACTAACAGTATCCTTCTTTTCTTCAGGGCTATCAACAGCGGTTTAAATGAGCTTAAAACATTTCAGATGAGTGATCCTCCATTAATTAGGCTGAAATCAACCAGAGAGTTCAAAAGTTAGGGGTACTTGATACAGGAAAAGAATAAACAAGTTGACATGCAGAGCATGGTTGCATAAGTGTGGTTGTTTTTTCACTTCAGGAAGCAGCCTAAAATCTGTTTGGTGGCAGATGACAGGCAGACTGTGTTTGTCACCGCTGCTGCTCAGGATGAAATCCTGGAGAAAGGAGGTACAGATATTAGAATAAGAAGCCTTGGACAAGACATGCTCTGTTTCTTTCACCAGTGTATGAGGCAGCTTGCAGAGGTGGGATACAGGTACCAAGCTGATGATTCCTAAGGTTGTACAGCAAAAAATCCCCATGACCAGAAGGAGTTACACAGTTTTTAGCAGTAGAATATTCAAGAAAGGGACTAAAGATATGTTTATGCAGAGCTCAAAATCGGTGACACTGAAGAAACAAGACTTGTCATGTTAATGAGAAATATCTGTCAATTTAAAGACAGCTCACATCAAGTACCTCCAAAAAAAGAAAAAGTTCCCTGGAGTAAAGTCAACAAAGTTTTGTGTGGGCTGGAAGAACTATACACCCCTTTTTTACTGTATTTATTATTCTCTCTCGGCTGTAAGAACTTAAGACAGAAAACAAAAATGCCTGTGTAGTCAGTCACTGATGAGAAAGTGGAGGGATAGCAGAGGGAAAAGGAAAGATAAAACTCAGTTCTGAGAGAGATCCCAAGCTCGAGTGTGACTTCCCGGGTGTGATGTTGCACATATCCCGGGGGGAAACAGTGGCAGCAAAGAAATTACAGGAGTAGCCCTGCAGTTGTGTAAACCATAACATCATAGAATGGTTTAGGCTGGAGGGCACCTCTAGATGTCATCTGGTCCAACCTCCCAAATCATCCTCCTCATCATTTGGCCACATTTAAAGAAGTAGGTGGCACCTTTGTCTATAGACCAGAAGCAAGTGGCTTGGCTTGAGTGGGTGTGCGCTCCACTGGATAAAGGATTGGCTGAATGGCCAGGCCCAGAGAGTGGTGGCAAGTGGAGTTAAATCCAGCTAGAGGCTGGTCACCAGTGGTGGCCCCCAGGGCTCACCGTTGGGGCCTGTTCTCTTCAAGAGCTTTATCAATGATCTGGGCAGGGGGATTGAGTGCACCCTCAGTAAGTTTGCAGATGACACCAAGCTGGGGGGGTGCGTTCATCCGCTTGAGGATAGGAAGGCCCAGCGGAGGGATCTGGACAGGATCGATGGGTCCGGGCCGATGTTCAGCAAAGCCAAGTGCTGTGTCCTGCACTTGGATCACAACAACCCTATGCCATATGTGTCAGGACAAGGGCAACGAAGCTGGTGTGAAGGGTCTAAGAGTGCAAGTCAGTGATTCTAAGTGAGATAAGCAGCCTTATGATGTCCATTTTACCCCAAAAGGGCTAAAAGAAGCAAGGAACAAAGTAGTTTGCGAGGCTGTGTCCCTGCTGTGTCGGGGCACACGTGGGCTCGTCCCCATTCTGATAACCCATGTGCTCAGACTGGGCCTCTCTGTGCCCTTCCTCACAGAGCCCCATGGGTGTTCCTGGCAGACATAAAACACACCCTCTGATTTCTGTCTTCATCTCTGAAGCAGCCTTTCTTTGACTCAATGACCTTTCATCACCAGCCTAGCTCTGTTTCTCTGTTCCTGTCTTTAGCTGTTGTAAATCTTTGAGAACGTGATGAGGTTTTCCGGTGATCTCCGTGAGTAAGGAGCTCAACTGAAGATATCAAGCACAATTTAGAGTATTATTAAATTATTATGAAATACTCACATTAGAGTATTTAATCTCAGTTTCTTAAGACAAGGGAAATACCCTCTGCATTTCCAGTCCAAACTGCCTGTCAGTTGAGTAGTTAAGGATATATTTTAGGCCTATGGTAGTTAATGAGTAAAACTCATTAGAAGTAAAATTTAGCCCAAAGCAAAATGGTAATAGGAGTAAGAATCGCATGCCTGGAAAAACAGGACCTTCATGCTGATGTTAAACATTCAGATTCTTTAGCGCTCCTCATCTAAGTCCCTGTCCAGTCACTCTGTGTCTTTATGTTAGTTACCCTGGGGAAAATAAGACTTTCCTTTCTGATACTCTTACCCTTAAAGGTACAGATAATTGAAAAATAAGAAAAAATCTGGGGTTTTGATTCCTGTTGGTTTTGCGAGATTCAGATGGACCCTTTAGCTACATGTGGAAGCATATTGACTTATTTCTGAATATATTTTAGAAGTTGCAGCTAAAATGTTTTTAGTAAGAGTATTATTGAAAACACTATGTCATTTAAAAGGCTGGAAAGTTCAACAGGCTAAGCTAGTAAAGTCATCTTCCCAGGGAGAAGAAAATGAAAAATGTTTAAGAAATCTGAATGATCTGTTCCAGGCAGAAGCTGGTCCCTAAAGCCCTACAGCCACTGCCCATAACTGGTACTCAGTTCTCTGCGCTGGCTTTTCCTAAGGCCTTGCACAGTAGTGTGGGGGAGAGGCTGCTCATTTTGAGGACAGCCAGATTACTTCTGAACTGCCTTCTGGGGCCTTTCTGTCAATTAAAGCATTTTAGCACTTCATGGGTGTGGGCTTCCTGTGGATGTGAGCCTGTGGATGGGGCTCGCTGCCCAGGCAGCGTGACCCTGCCACGGCTCTTGGTGCTTTTTCAGAGCTTGCTGCTCTCCTCTGGGAAGTGAGTTGAGTGGAGGTATTGTTTCTTTCCTGCGAAGAGCATGAGAGTGAGCCCCTTGGGCACAATAGGTGCCAAATGCCCGTGTTTGTTAGCAGTGTACAACAGCATGAGGCGGGGGTAGATAAATACAACCGTTGGCTTTTGAAACGGAGTATCTATCAAAGGCGATGGGAAGGCCAAACAAGCTAGCCAAGGGGACATCTTCACAGTACTGCAGACTTAAGGGACTTGGCAAACTCAAATGCATGTTACAGTTGTGTAAGCACAGTGTGTGTGAATTCACATTACACAGGCACCGAAGTACATCGGCTGCACGAATTCTCTTAGGAATCTCCTGTAGCTGCAGAGAAAGTGTCTGGATGCCAAACCCCCTCGCACGTGTCTACGTTTTGCCCAAGTGACCAGAGGATGACTGATAAACTCGTTTATCCCACAGCATCGCCAAGTCTGGCAGCAGAGCGAGAGCTCCCGTCCAGAATACTGGAATGAGCATGACTTGTGTTGGGTGGTTAATATCTGCATGGATCACTTCGTTTCCATGCTGTTTGCAACCTTCTGTGTTGATCAGAATCTTGCATCTCCAAACCTATCCAGCAGTCAGGTCCTTTTTTAATTTTTTTTTTCTCTTGTAAAGTCATTTTATGAATAAAGTCAGTTCAGGCTGCACCACTTAGATCCTTCACCTCATAGATTGCTTTAGCTAATGTTGGTCACTGCCTTTCAAACCAAGTGTGATAATCTCAGTCTACTTCCCACACATGCCCAGGGTAAACCCATTAATTCTGCTCTCCAATATCCTCCTGCTTCCGGGTAAATTATCATTAAATTTACTACCCGTGAGCTGAATCCCTATTTAGCAGCTGTTCCCTGGAGGAAGAAACTCTTTTGTCAACAGTTCAATGACAGAAGTCTCTCCTTGGGATCAAAGGTCATGATTTAAACATTTCAAAGGACCTATTCTGAATACAGTGTAAACTGTTCGGTACCTAACTAATGTGAACAATGTTCCTATGAGAGGGGGAAAGCAATGCAAAACTTGTTTACTTAATACACTTAGTGAGAAAAAGTAGACTTCATAAACAAGCACTGCAGCTGGCAGGTATCTAGTCATTGCCATTCAGTAACAGCACCCTATGTTTTCAACACCCCTGTCCCACGCTGACAGCTTCAAAGGTCCAGTGGCATCTTAATCATAGGCACCAGTAGGCAGCCATTAGTAAGGCAAGGCAGACAGCACTGCAGAGCCCATCTTTGCTTGAAGCTAGAACGAAGCCGAATCCCTGCTCAGAAAAGTTATTTATTCTGTGTTCATTATGGGACTAAAACACAAAGCTCTGCCGCTGGGTTCCTGTTCCTGCCTGAAATCAGCACGTAAGCAGGGGAAGGTCTGTCTCGCATGACAGCTGCCATCTCGATCAGCGCGCTGCAAATTGGACCAAGGAATCGCTGCGCGGAAAGCCTGTTACCATAGCTGGTGCTGGCACCTCGGCACGGTGCGGGTCCGCGTCCAGGGAGGAGCCGCGCACCCGTAACCCTCCTGAGCCAGGGGTTGCAGAATCTATGAGGAAAGGTTTTCTTTCACACGGTGTCAGGGAAGCTGGAAAAATACTTGGGAAAAAGGTCAATAGGCTACTTGCAAAAACTCCCTACAGATGCTTTTGCAGTCTCAGCCTTGGAAGTGTTGAAGAAGCCACGCAGTCTGAGGCACTGAATTGTCAGAGGCTGTCTCTGTGAGAGGCGTGCGTTCGCTTAGCTGGTCACTGCCCAGAGTGTGGCGTGTTTGAACTCTTCAAGTGTCCTACAGCTACCAGTGCACTGGAAAATGTCAGCCCTTTCTAAAACAGGAAGGTAGCGCCGTGGGAGAAATTAAAAATAGAGTGATTAAAAATGGAGTGTTTGCCCCCTCAGTAAAAAATACAGGTAAAAATTAAATTCAGCATTTCCAGTCTCTCTGTATCTCTTGCCGACAGCCAGGTTTGGATTCACGTCATTTGTCTTGCTGCTACAAAAAAAAAATGCAGCATAAAGATGACTTTTGCATTTGTTTTTAAATCCTGTGGTGCATAATAGAGTTAAATGTGGCCCTGAGAACTGGTTTGTCCTGAGACGTCTGCTGTAACTAATAATGGATTTATTTTCACATTACTTGTCTTAAATTGTAAATATGATCCAGGAGTTTTCATCGTGCAGCTTTTTCCAAAGAGAGTTTTGGACCAAAGAAACTAGTTTTCTTTTTGAATTAATTTCTCTATTAAAAGACAGGTATGTCATGAGATTGCAATTGTTCTTTTTCAGCAGGAAAAAGGGGAGGTAACTCTGGCAATAAAACACAGATCTGTTTCTTTATAAATATATTTGAGTTTAAGTTTGCAAATTGAATGTATATATTTTGTCTCTATAGATCAATAATGTTTTGTTTCTTTTCTTTTT
This sequence comes from Megaceryle torquata, assembly GCA_024611175.1. Taxonomy (NCBI): domain Eukaryota; kingdom Metazoa; phylum Chordata; class Aves; order Coraciiformes; family Cerylidae; genus Megaceryle; species Megaceryle torquata. Next base: position 86,553 of record JANIJG010002930.1, on the reverse strand, counting down.
TATTTCTAAAACAAACGTGGGCAGAAGTGTTAAAAGTCCCATTAAATGCCTATTATTCCTTTTCAGCTTTGAGCAGAATACAGTCGCTGGCCCTTTTGTTTCATTAATTCCCTATACAAATACCCGTTCTACTCAATTTAGGATCATGAAAGACACAGGGATTAGAAACCTATTTAGGCTGCCTAAATCCTTTGAAAATTTAAAATGAAAAGTTTTATCACAGGTTGGGTGTTACATCTTCTAAACTTTTGTCTAACTGGTTAATTATTTGCTTGAGAGGATCCTTAAACCTTCCTGTGAAAGCAGGGAGCTTTGGCAATGATTGCAATCTCCAAACCAGAAAGGAAAGCACACACTGGCCACCAGGGTGGGGGATAATGCGAAGCAGCAGAGGAGGTTTGAAATTTTTCATTAGAAAGGCTTTGCTAAGAGCACAGGTACATGTGCATAATTAGGAAGAGCAGCTCAAGAAGAGAGAGCTCAGGAAAACTCATCGGAAGCGATCAAGCACAATCCCTTTGTATAAAAAGCGAGTTTAAAGAACTGGCAACAAGTTCCTATGGAAAGGAACGAGGAGGGGAGTGCAGGACGGGTTATGAGAAAGAAGGTGCACGGCTGAATGGCACTGGTGCAGGCAGCAGAATAACTCCGAGGCTTTGTTTTCTCCTGCCTCTAAAGCAGCAGGACCCTGAAGCATCCTACTGTAGTTACAAGAATGTGTTCAAAGGCGTGGGCCTCCATCATCCAAATGTTTCTTTTCCTGACAACAATAACCTGCAAGACCCTGATGTTTTGGACTGGCTGCTGAGGCTGGGAAGTAATGTTATTTTGTAAGGGAAACATTAAACACCATGGGAAGGTGATAACTTTGCAGGAGGATCAGGAGGATATGGGAAAGGGAAGCCTCTTTTCATAAAAAGGAATCTGTGCTGCCAGATGAAATAGGATGGATGAGTTCTCTGATCAGCAAGAGACATCTGGGTTTGTGAGATGCTCTCTGTGATTCCTCAGTCAGCAAAATAATGTATCTAAAACGAGATAGCACAGCATCTCAGGGAGCCTGGGATGGAGAAGTGACCATTCAGATGTTTTTGAAAGGTGTTAAAGTTAACTGTCACTATTATGGTTTCAGATGATCTTCTACATTTAAAACCCTTTTTTTCTTTTTCTTTTTCTTTTTTTTTTAAGTGACTGTTTTCACCTCTCTCAAATGGGGCCTTGGTAGCTATTTGCAGATTACTATGGTTACCTTGACTTGTCCAGCATCAAGGGGGGGACAGGCTGACTCTAAAGGAAGGCAGTAAAGTGTATGGGTGTGAAAGACAAAAGACAGAAGAATGAGCAGGAGGACACATGGCCAGTTAGAATAAGAGGCTGGGGATGAAGTGTGGGGGCATCTTTCCACAGTTATTTACCTATCTGTCACAGCAGACCTACCAGTCATCTCTGTAGGACACACAACATCCAAAACCTGAAGAAAAAGCAATTATCTCATGCCAGTGCCTCCAGCTTTTAATAGAAGCCAGTTAGATTGAAGAATATTCTGTTCAGAATTAAATAAGAAGCAGCCTTTTCAAAGCAGCTGAACTACTAAATGTCTCAGTGTGATGCTTCCACATGCATGTATGTGTTTTCAGAATGTAGCTGGCATTGTTCCCAGCCTTCCTTTAGCCAATGGCTTACTTCTGGGAGACTTTTTTCCTTTGAAATCCCACCTCAAATCTCTGTAGAGTTTTGAATTTCCAAGCTAATTTTCTTTTTTTCAGATTTTTCTTTTTTTTTTTTTTTTCCCAAGGTTGGTCTCTGAGGTAGCAATGCACCCAGGTATTCAAGAAGCAAAAAATTTTATGTGCTAAGGATAGAGCCAGTATAGGATATTGGTTTTGAAACTGGGGGATGATTTAACACTATACAATGAGGTTCAGTAGGGATAAGATCCTTCTTACATATCTGCTTTCATCAGAATGTGATATGTGACTAGCAGGAGACACATGTATGAGGAAGGGAGGGAAATAAGGGAATACATCACTATCTCCTCACTGTGTGCTTTTCAGCTTTATGTGTTGTGTAGTTCTGTGTCTATTTAACTGTCAGTGTGCAGATTCAGGCCTGGATTGGCACATGTATGTATCCTGCAACTCTTTTTCTTCTCTCTCTAGTTCTGGGATGATGGAAAGAATTCATCTGCATGAAGGCCTCCTTGAGAAAACAAAGCAAAGTGCCAGGGTATCGGCTTTGAAATGGAAATGCACCCAGCAGCAGGCTGAAATCCGAACTCCATTGCTCTGCAGTATCCATCCCAGGAAAACAGAGCTCCGTGGCCAAGATGTCCTTCGTGTGCTAGCATCGCGTGGGGCTGACGTGTTTCAAGCTTCAAATTGTCTTTAAGGTATGTGGGGGTTTTGGTTTTTTTTCCAATATGCTTCTCCTTTCTCTATTGGCCAGAGGATGCTTCTTTCAGGGTATGACAGATACACTTGACCCCCCCTCAACCAAACTGATACAGGCTCCAAAGGAGGTAAAGGTCTGAGCCATAGCTTGGCCAAGAACTCCTCTAGAAAACCCACAAAGGAGCAGAGAGAACAGAGAAATCTGCAGCACAGAGTTATGGAGGGGCATATTCCTCAGAACAGATTCGCAGGGGTATAATAAGAAAGGGATGTAGCCCTCATGAGCACTGCCTGATGAAACAAATACACGTGCTGCTGATTGTGAGACAGGAGACGTATCGCACGGCCATGCAGCCAGCGCCTCCACGCCGGGGCTGTGGCTGGCCCGGGGGATGAATTGCTCTCATTTTAAAGGGACTCCTTTGCTAGCCCTTTATTTCTCAGACGTATCACTGCAGATGCAAAAAGCTGGATTATGCCTGCATTTCTGCAGTAGAATCTCCTCTCTGCTGTTTTGCCAAGGCAGGGTAAAAATATTCTTTGCTTTTTTCACTTCCTCGCCATGAAGCTTCCCAGCCCAGATCTCAGCCTAGGTAGATACTTAATGGGAACAGTTAAGGTTCTAACTGATAGTGGGTTTTGTTGACCAAAGAGACTATTAAAAAGAACGTGTATTGCTTGACAACAGTTTTCAGATGAAAACACAGCAGATGACAATCTTCCATATGTTTCTGTAATATTTGTGAAAGTTCTGAAAAGAACTGTGGAAAAATTGTGTGCAAATACTGTATATTCCTCTTTGCAGCTTAGGAGGACTGAGCCAGCCAGGCAGGGACGGGACAGGGAGGGGAGAACACTTGCTCTTTCCTTACAGGTCCCTAATGCATAAGTCACTACTGATGGGCTAGCCACTGGGAGAGTCTTTCCTGGCATCTCCACAAGTAAGGGTGGTGAAATCAGGCAGCAGTCCTTGAGGGGATGCTAGCAATGAATAAGAACTGACGTTTGGATTGAAGTCTCTATAAAAGGCTGTTTGTCATTACATGATGTACATTGTTTAAGATTTTGCATATGCCCCTAGAGGCTGCAAGAATCTGCCATTTCTTGTAGTAATGAGTGAGCTTTCCAAAGTGGATTACATGAAGTACAATATTTCAGGCTAATTTTAAGCACTGCATGTACTTTGGAAGGTTGCAAGCTTTTTAAATCCACTCTAAAATGGTTAAACCAGAGCTGTCTGATGAAGCGGTTTAGGCTTTCTGAAACAGAATTACACGAGAAATTGCTTATACAAAAAGTCAACAAAAATGTTTTGCCATGCAAAATATTTACTTAGTGCAGAGGCAGGAAACTAAAATAACTTCCTAATTCTGACAGCGCATAGGTATGTATTTTTCCTCAGCACCTTCTTTCAGGACTTGTCCCAGGAAGTCAGTGTGACTTTCTAAGTGAGAGCCCCAGCAAAACGGATTATTTCTGGTCATGATGTTACACTGCCTGCAAGGACTGATAGCTCAGCCAGTCACTATACTGGGGACTGCAGGTGGAGGCACTGGAACTGCTGAATTTCCTTGGCTGCTCAGAACTGTTCCTTTCTTTTACAGGCTGTATAACTCCTCCCTTTGTTTTCTCCCCTCCTCCACTCTTTCCATCACTAAAGGTTGAGTGAGTTCCTTACTGAAAACATTAGGAAATGAAAAAAAGAGTTAATAATGTAGCTCAACTTTGGACTTTTGCAAATAGTTTCCTTTTCTTTGGGATGCCTGTACTATATCTGTAGCTTGATCCCAGTTTGTAGGTTGTCAGCACCGTGAGCTGGGCAAGAGCACTGCCTGGGGTGGGTGAGAGTGCTGCATGGATGTGCCTGCTGCCCTTTGTGGTGGTTCTGATCAGTACTGAGTGCGTGGCAGTAGGGCAGAGATGAGGGCAGATGGTCCTGTGCACCAGGAACAAGGGGTGCAGGCAAATGCTGCTTAAATAAAACTCACCCAGTGCCTCCTGGCTCTCAGGCAGGCTTTTGTCAGTGCTGACAGCCTGTCCCTTTCATGAGCATCAGATTCATCCCAGCACTAAAATAAATCTCAAACTGAGCCATGGCTGATAAAGAATCCACAACGTGTCCTTGTTATCTTCTACGTGCTTCTGTCTCCTGTCTCCGCTAGCAGGGCTCCTTAACCAGCTCTCTGTAAATGAACAGATGGGAAGTGAGTGAATCTAGCAGTCGTCTTTCTCTCTGGTGCCTCAGCCGCTCTAGGCTGTGACACATGGAGGCTCCCAATGGTGGGTTTACATGACAATTTAATTTTAAAGGAAGGGGACATGCATGTTTCTGGCAGTTGTGTAATTAGTGCAGTTCCTCCCAGACCCGCCGCTGTTCTTTAAGCTTCTTATAGAGAGAGTTAGAAATGACAGATTTTAGCAGATGCTGGTTTACCAGGGTAGGAGTCAAAGCCCTTGCTGAAGTTGGCAAAAGCTTATCCAAAAGATTACTTCAGCTTCCCTGCCTTCAGTTTTATGTGGCCTTTGATTTCCATTCTCAGAGCTTGGATGTGCCCTAGGTACTGGCCAGGGAGCAAGGATATAACTGAGGAATGTGATCAGTGGGCTGGCTACATGTTGACCATGCCTCTGTGTGGTTCTGTTTTAAGTTGAATTAATTCTGTTTTCAGCCCAAAATCTTTGTCTCTCTACTGTACTGGTATCAGAAACACAAAGACTTCTGAAAACCTGCAGAAAACATTGAGAGGAGAAGGAAAGGCCTTGCATAATTTAGAATTTCTTCTAATTTTTACTATTCATTATGAGGGCACTTTCTGAGGAGTGCTGGACGGGGTGGGAAAGATCTCCACCTCAACCCTTGTTGGAGGGTCATTCAATGAGAATAAAAGCAACAAAGCAGGAAAAGCAGCTACTCTAATTCTGAGAAATTGTCTGAGCTTTAAGAGTTACACCTCTGCTTTCAGCCTGTGGTGGATTTACCTTCTCTGAAGCAGGAATATCTGTTCTGACAAGCACCAGCCCACCTTGGAGAAGAGTAGACAGTTTGTACTTCACAGAGTTGTGACCGTGGAAGATGAAGTGCACTAACAGTAGCAGTTCCCTGGTTCTCACCATGGCCTAACTGTTGGTGAGGTGGTTTGCTGGCCTGGATGATCACAGGTAACAAATTAATGCACTTGCATCCAATGCATTTGGTCCTGGGACATTCTTTTGGAGAGAGAACAGTGAAGTGCCTTTGTGTGTAGGTGCTTTCGTCCCATCTCAAGTTGACAAAACCCGCTTTATTTACACCTAAGCTATGGTTCAGACTACCCCAGACTGCTCCTGCTGATCTGACTCCATTGGAAGATTTATAGGATGCAGGGTAAAGTTTGGCTACAGATGAGCTAGCTTTCTCCCTGTTGTTTCTGCTTTCATGCTTTTTTCTTCTTTTTTTTTTTTTTCCTTTTTTTAATCGAATTCTATCGTAAGACTGTTTGCCTCTCTGCCTCTTTAATCTTGCACTTTGAATTCATTTGCAATGTGATAGATGGAGTTTGTGTTTCAGGATGTGTCAGTGAGACCACGATAATGCATCTCAAATCGTAAAAGTCTTAATTGATTACCCGTGATCCTCCTTGGCCACGTCCTCTGTTACAGATCCAGCACTGGGGGCACAGAAAGAAGGGGCTGCAGAGTGGGGAAGGGAAGGGAGAAGACACTGAAGAGTTTTAAAAGGATTTGTGTTAATTCCTCCAAGCCATCCTTATGTGACGTTTCTCAGTCAATAGGAGATTAGATTGAAGAGAGGATAGCCACTGTTAATCCTCTTCTATCTATTCCCACAACGGGTATTAATATAGGAACAAAACACACACAAACTTGCAGAGGACTTCTTTTATTGTTTTCTCTTTTCACTGCACATCGAGAAGAGCACAGAAGATTGGAGTCTTTTTGGTCTCATTCTTCCCAGTAAGGTAGTAGTCAAAGGGGAATTTCACATGAGTGCCAGCCTCTCAGGTTCCCTCTGTTACCTCTTGGCCCAGAGCTGTACTCATAGCCAGGCAGAATGAGCTTTTCTCCTTCCAGGAAGGTTGGATGTAAAGGGCAGTGATTTAGGGTCTGTGTTCCCTTTTAGAGAGACCTGGTTTCCCTTGGACAGATTCACAGACTTGCCATAGTCTGCAGGCCATCAGCAGTTTGGAGTCGGCCAGGGCAGCTGACCCAGGCTGGCTGGAGGTGTGTCTCAGACTATAAACACCTTGCTCAGTATAAAGGGGAAGTTTGCCAAGGATAAGGGACTCTCTGCTGGTTGCCTGTTTGTTGTGACTGCATTTGTTGGGCTGAGTATAGCTTTGTTTACTTTATGCCAGCATTAGTTTAGCTGCTTCATTAAAGCTGTTTTCATTTCAACCCGTGAATCTCCTCTCCTTAATCCCCCTTTCTGGCTGTGTGTGTGTCACTGGACGGCAGAGCAACAGCGATAGTTAGCAGTAGGGGCTACAGGTAGATTCCAGGTAATTCAAACTTTGTCATTCTGTTTTGTTCTGTTGGGGTTTTTTAGAGCTGTTTTGTTAGGAAGAAAGCTCCTTTGCATTCCCTCAGTGTCAGCATGAAGGCTAAGGAGTTCTTCCAGTAAGGCAGAGCCAGGTGTGCTGTGAACCATTTCAATTCCAGTTTGTCCACCTGGTCTGTTCTCCCACCTATCCCTTTATTAATATATATCTAGCTTATTTACATGCTAGCAAGAAAGGAAAACATTAGTGATTAAGAACTGTTTCCCTCCACATGCAGTGATTGCACCCTCACTTTAGAGAGCTCCTGTATTCCTGCTGTCTTAAGCATTCCCCAGAGTAAGAATATATGCTCTAAAATAGGTCACTGTGCACATCTTTTCTTAGGTAGCAGACTGGCAGTGAAGAGGGAAGCAGATGAAGAGGGCAATGAAGTGGGGAGAAAGACTTCCTTTCTTCATTCTTCCACCTCCCATTTTTTACCTATTGATAAAAGAGGGGACAAAAAAAAAAAGAATGAAAAATTCATGCAAGATGGAAGCCTGAACTTTCATAGGCTCTGCCTATATTTGAATATCCTGATTCTTGATGGAAAGTTCCCTATATTCTGCCAGTTCTAACCCTTGAAGAAGACTGAGGCTATGATAATAAGCATTTCTATAATAACCTTTATCATAAGGCACTGATGTGATTCACTAGCTCAACCTTGGAATAACCTTCTGAAGCAGTTCTTATCAGTTCTTCTCTTTTATATACTGAAAAGTAATGTTGCAGACCATTGAAGCAACTTTCTCAAAGTCATTCATACGCTGTGGGGTAACTCAAGACCAAGGCACAGGTCTCTAGGCTCCAAAACAGATGCTTTGAGCACAGGGCCATTCTCCTTAAGGCAGCCTACCACCAGGCAAAGTGACAAGTGGGGCTTAATTCCTTCTTTCCAGTCAGCACCGCAGCAGTGGAGAGTCTCTGCTTCCTTTGCTGTTGGTCAAGCCTTTTCTCTGCAGGGAAATAAATAATCCATTTGCTGGTTTTGTCTGACATCTCATCTAACATGCATTGATCAGACATCTAAAACACAGGTGACCAGAAATAGAATGTGTTTTAAATATATAATTGGCCAATTTCTTTCAAGAGTCTGGAAAAATATTCCCTATGACACATAGGAACTTGAAGTAGGTTTCATAGGCACCACCTGTCATTATCAAGCAGAAGATTGATAAGGCCTGGCATCCACTCTATCCAAGGTCTCTCTGCTTCCATCTTTTCTCCTTGAATATGTTTTTATCCTTTACCTCAATATCTGACTTTGATGAGCTTTCTGTCAGTCTCCAGACTAGCCTGTCCAACGCACGATACGTCAGCAAAGCAGGGACATGCTGTTCTTTTAGCAGAGGATGTGAAGTGCAGAGCAGCTAAGGGGTTGTTTCTGCCCCAGAGGAGATCCTAGGCCTTCTCTACTCCTTCTCTCTAGCAGAGGCCGTGGGGTGGGAAGGGAGCATGGACAGCCTCAGTGCACCAACCTCTGCAGGCTGGCCTTCAGCTGCTGGTTGGGTTGCACGCAACCTTGTCCGAACTCAGTGGTTAGCTCAAACAGGAAAGAAAAACCCCTTCCCGTGCCTACAGTTTTGTAATTGCCTTTCTTCCCTGGTACATCTGCACTGGTCACAGTTGGGCAATTCATCATTAAAGTACCAGCCAAGTCCTGAAAACCAAGCCTTTCTTATTGCAGGCAGATGTGTGCTTTTGAAGACTAGTCAGTTACAGCATGTTCTGCACAAAAGAAGCAGCAAGCAGCATGCAACATTCGATACCGTCCCGAGTGAAACAAAATCAGAGCCCAGACTTCCACCTTCTCTGGCACTTCACCTTGACAGAGCTCATGCCCTCCAAAGCAGGTTTCCCAAAAGTCCCAGAGCTCTTGGAAAGATGAGCAGACTAGTCTTGCTGTAATTATTTGGGGTTCTTCTAGCAACCTGTGCTCAACTCTTTCACTTCTTCCCTTTACCCTGTCAGGTTTTTGTCTCCTCCTTGTTTTATCGGGTAGAGTTATCACTTTACTCTGAAGAACTCAGATATATTTCCTTTCAGGTGCAGCTTTAGTGAACAATAAATTTAACCCCAGTCACCCATAAGACTCTTAACTGATTTAAGCTCTCTCTCCCCTAAATTCAGGGGCTACTCAAGGAAAAACTCTCCCCTATACTCCTCCTCCCTCACAAACCAAGGTCTCTTCCACACTGATTGATTCACCATGGCCTCTCACATCCCAGCTGGAGCTGAAAAGCTCCACCTGCTGCTATTACTCAGCAGTAATTGCACTGCTCTTCCACGCAGGCTTCAAGCATTCATCATCAGGATGACTCAATAAGGCAGCCCTGCATTGATGAAAGGCCTTAGAGCCTCCATCTCTCTTGCCCATGGAACAGCCACCTTCTGGATAAACACTGGTGTGTTTGGGGGGGGGAGGGATAATGTCTTTTATGATGAATAACTCACTTGCCAAAATTTCTCCTCTCCTCCATAGTCTCAGGCTGTCTAGAATGAACCGAGTAATCCTTGCAGCCATACATTACTCCCTGAATATTTCCCGTGAGTGACGCTCTGTGTGTAACTCATCCTCAGGCAGTCCCCTGGGGAACAGTCAAAATCAAAGCTGCCTGACAGATGCACCCTGTGTTTGTTGCATGGGTCCGGTCTGCAAGCTGGGACCTTGGTGTCCCCCGGGAGGCCCAAATCCTCTGGCTCCTTTACGACTGTCCGCTGCTGGCTGTGTATGTTGGGACCCCTCAGCTGTGCTCGAGTTCTCAGCACGGCTACACTCATGCACAGACTCCAGCCTGATGTGCCCCAGCTCCTTCCCAGCTGCAGCCCCATCACTGCAAGGCATACAGGCAGGTCCCCTCTTTCGCTTCCTCCTTTGTCTAAAACCAGCCAAAGGCCCAGACACCCTGGCACTGGTCACTCTCGGGGGCAAAAAAGAGGGCAGAGAGAGCTGGAGATGAAGTGCCCGCTCGTTTCTCTCCAAAGCCATCTCCTCTGCTGCTGCGGGAGCGACTGTGCACGTGCAGCGTGGAGAGACAGAAATATTGACTGGTTAGCAGACGGGTGTTTCTGTTGCTGTACTGGGCAAATATAGCTCTGGGATGAAAGTCGCCAGGGAGCTCAAAATTAACTTTTCATAACCATTACATAATATTCCCTTGCAGCTGCCTGGCAGAACAGTTCTGCTAACTAAATCACCAGAACGTATCTGGAAAGCAAGATGAGCATGTACCTACAGGGTCATGCAACATTTATTTACCACTTGCGAGTTGTTTTGGTGGGTTTTTTTGTTGGTTTTTTTTTAAATTTTGTTGTGGAATATCATTTATCCAGCTTTGGGAAGATGCAACAGCCTCATCAGGAGACAAACCCAGAGCCAAGAAACCAAGTGCTGCTCTCAGTGCTGCTGCGAGCTCTGTCTGTAGCATCCCATGGGCTCCTCTGGTGCCTCAGGGCACCCTGTCTGTTCGGAGTGCCGAAGGGCAGGGTGAGCACGCTGCTGAATGAGGAGTGTCACATCTTAGGATGGAACGAGCCTTCCTCCTTCACTTTCTGTTGGCTTACTTGATCTCCCTTGGGCAGGCTGTGGAACACATCCCTGTGTATTTTTAGGCATCTTTATACATACATAACTAAAGAGTTTCTGTGTATGTATAGATACATCAGTATATGGGCTCATAGTGATGATCATTATCAGGACGAGGTGGGGAGTTACAAATCTGAGATCCAGCAGACGGGTATGCTTGTGCCAGTGGGATTGCATCAAAGCTGGCTGAGAATATAAACAGACTTCTTTTCCCCCCCAAGTATCAGCACTTTGAAAATTCAGCCTATTTGTCAACCGATATAAAATATAAAGGACAGTTACTTGTTGGGAAAGCTGAAAGGTTTTTTTTTTTCCAATTTCCAAGTTTAAAATGTCATTGAAAATGTGAGAAATTTTACCTCTAATGGGGAAACACTGTTCTTTCCTAACTATTTCTGTCCCAGGCTTTCTGACATTCTTGGAAGGTGTTTGGTCTGGGAGTGTTAAAGGTGCTGCACCTTAAATATGCCTAAAGATGCAGACAAGTGTACATAGTTTTGAAAATTAAAACTAAATTTCATTTTGCAGTGTTAGGTACCAAAGCATCTTTACAAACCTGGCCCATTTTTCCTCCTTACGTGGGTGTCACAGGTGTTACAGTCGCTAATGATTCAATGTCTCTGGAGTCATTTGGGCACACAATTGCTTGATCTTATCTACTCCACAACTCCTCAGAGAACTGGTCCTGATTTCCAGAGAGAGAGAAAAAACATCTTCCCATCCTCCAGTTTTCCAATTTTATGCCCTTTAATTGCTAAATCAAATAATTCAGCAAGAGCATAACATAAAATAAATATTAAACCAATTTATTTTAGTTTGATATTTTAATTTACTTTGATATAAATGAAAACAATCTATTTATCAGGTTAATTGAACTATTACAAGTAAGTTGAAAACCTTATGAGCTTTACCTAACACAATGGCAGGCAGCAGTTAGCTGCCAGCCATAAGCAGTGCAGCATTATCAGCACCAGCTGAAATATTTTATTCCATCTGAATGCCAGATATAGGAAGGTGCCAATCACTCCCAGATCAAAGGCGATACTGGTGTTCATTAAGATAGTCTGCTCAAATTACAGATGGTCTGGTGGTAGTCAATATCTCTGCTTTGCCAACAGAGGTCACATAAATACATCCCTGTGCCTGTCAAAATAACACAGCTAGTTACGTGCAAAATTCAACTGGAAATGTACCAAGAAATACTTTCAGGGTTACTCACCCAACATTCCTGATCGGAGGTTTCATGCAGCTATGCTTCGGGAAGGTGCCCATGTAGTTTAGGGATGCCTTAGGTGTTGAGAGTCTATCGGTTAGCTGCCATTAATAGGAAAATTCTTGCATTTTCTGCAAACACACACGTGCACACACACAGAGCAAGGATCATCAAGTGTCAGAAGTCATCTTTAATTGAGACTGAATGTTAGAACCATCCTTCTAAGAAAAGTATCACAAAAAGACAGCCGCTCCAAGCATTTTCCCTTTAGGATACACGGTTTCTGAGAGTTTCAGGAAGCTGTCACATTGTGCACAAAATGACTTAGTGGTTTCCTTGAACTACCTGTTTCATAGTGATAACTTTCCTCAACCAGATTAACCCGATGTCAGACCTGGTGATCCTCTGCATTGTAGCACATCTGCCCACCTTTTGTGGCTGCCTGAGAAGGCAGAGGAAATCCAGATTTCTTTAGGGATGGTGGTTCTGTGCTAGCAGCAGCAGGCACAGCTAGTTTCAGTGGCTAGGGAACAGAAATGAAGACTTTTTCATTTTCAGAAAGGATAGTGTGGCTTATCCCACTTCCTCCTAAGTCCAGCTCACCAGTTCCTTGGCAAGGTAACAGGGGATGCTTCCAGATTCTCCAGCGTTGCTTGGTATATCCTGCCCCTCCATGTAAGACAATCCCATGCAATCAAGGGAAGATAAAAATCCAACCCATCAAACAGAAATCTTATTTATGTTTTAATATTTCAGATCATGTCTCAATGCATAGATGCTACTTATTCGATCCTACAAAAGCCCTAGTTCAAAAATGTCTTGGAAGTGCAAGGGAAGCAAAATGCTGGTGCTAAAGACAGTCATTCTGTCAGCTCTATATAGCTGTTGCTAATCTGGAGAGACCCACAGAACTGCTTCTTGACAATTCAGTGCTTGTTTCCAGCTACATTTTGACCCAGAGAAATTTAAGAGAAAATAACTACCTTTTGTTATCACCAAAACATGGGCTTTTCCCTGTGCATGCTTTGCTTCTTAATCAAGGTTTCCTAGACAGAGATCTGTCTCTGCCTTCCAGCACAGCCTCCAGAACAGAAAGACCTGATTCCAGTTGGATCCTCTTAGTCTAACCAGATTAAAATGTGTATTAAAACATTAAAAATGTATAATCATGATAATTAATGAATAGCTTTGACTTTATGGTAAAGGGGCAGGATTTGCAAAAACTTCAGCAAGTAGCAAAAGGTTCTGTTGTTCTCGGTAATGACATTGGGGACCCCCTGGGTTCTACTGCATTACATAGAGCCCACTGTCCTCTTCCCCCTGGAAGATAAACCTGACTCATGACAGAACAGGCCTTAACTGGTTGATGTAAAAGTCTACAATGATTTCTCCTGTACGACTTGATGCAGCTGAGGTAGATCAAGAGAAAAATACGGAGTGTCAGGAAACGCCACTGCTGGGAAGGGTGGGGATGGGGCACTGAGGAATTGCAGAGGGTACGCAAAGATCACTGGGGCTTTCCCTAGTGGAGCTGCAGGTGGTCACAGGAAGCAAAAGACAGTGGCCTTCTGCAGTACAAAGTACAGGTGGATTCCAGCATTGGTCCCCGTGGAGTGTTCTTCAGCCTTGTCTCTACTTTGTTCTTCTGCTGCTGGCTGCCCTCGGCACTGCGGTGTCTTGAGGTGGTGACTTGCTGAAATCTTCCCAGCCTGATTGTAAGGCTGTTCACGTTCCTCCAGCGGAATTCCTCCCACCCTGGAAATGTTTGTTCATCAGGAGAAAGCACCTTCCTATATGCACTACAGCTCTTGATTGACAGGCGGGCAGAAAGGGTAATTTGTAATATTGAGGTGAGGTTGACAAGAATACACTACGTCTAATTTTGTTTTGCTTTGCAACCATGTTAAATTGATTTGGCTTCTCCATTGTTTTGGCTGTTCAGGAAGAAGGACTTGGTGTAGTTGGAGCAGGTAGAATGAGGTTCCACTACCTAGCAGCCAAAGAAAAATACAAGGTACCTATGTGGAGGAAATGAACAAGGTTTTAAATAGTGTCTCTTCAAAAAAGCCTTTAGGAAGATTAAGGTGTGTGTACCTGTGCCGTTATCCTGGCCAAAGGGGAAGCATGGACAGTAATTGGGAGTGGAATGATTTGTCTCCAGTGGACAGCATGGGCAAGGGGAACTTTGTGTTTCCTATTCTTTTTTTTTTGCATCAGCACCAGATATCTAGCCTGGCAAAACAACAGGCTGTTCATCAGGCTCTCACAGACCAAACGACAGCAATTTGTTACTGCCCAAGCACTTGAAATAGTTTGCATAAATATTTGTGTAAGGCAAGTTCACCATGGCATGAGTTATTTCCTACCTCAAGCAGAGAGACAACATATAGCGTACATTAGCCTGCCTGGAGCTCTGTGTTACCCCTCCCAACACTAAAATAGCTTGGATATGTCTGTGTTCCACCAGACTGTCTAGGGCAGGCATCCTCATCGAAGAGCTAAAGCCGCAGCTGCCTCGAGTTTGTCCTCCCAGCCATACAGCAAAATCTCATTTTCCAGAAAGATAATCCTGGGTTTGCTCTGGCAGTGACAGCAGCCTTTGGATGCTCTTCCTTCCTTCCTTCTGGTGGGGAATATAAACAGTGATCACTTTCGTGGTCTCAGGATCAATTCAAAGTTACAGCAGAGGAAAAATGCAGATTTCCTCCTTTCTGAACTTACGCACATAAGGGAGCTACAAACCTAGTTGTTTCTTTCCCAGCCCTTTTTATCATTTAAGCAGCATCGAGTTGGCTTGCAACAAACACTGAGATTTTACCACCGTAGTCATAGATTTCAGCAATTTATTTTTTTTCCCAGACAAAGAGAGACAGGCTAATAAATGCAGATGAAAGATAAAATGCAGAAGAAAGTGAAGGGATAGGAAAAAAGAATGAGCACTCTTGTCAGGGGGTGGTGATGAATGGGTAGCTATTATTTTCAGTCTCAGGCACGAAGTAGGACTTGTCTTTGGCCAAACTGAAGTTGCAGGTCAAGGTTAATACCTGAATCGGGATTATGACTCTATGTCTGGATCTCCTTTCTTCCTCACACTTCACCGCTGACCCCAAAAATGGGGGCAACAGGGCAACACTAAATATTTCAGCAGAGAAACTAAAGATATTTTTTAAGTGACTACCACATATTAAGACTTCAAGAAACAAAGTGAGGCTACACCTTAATGAGTTTAGAGGAGGGTGCCCAACTGCCTATCAAGGATTTACCAAGTCTGGATACCTAGCACAGATGTTTTAGGCATGTGTTACAGCTGGAAAAGAGAGAAAGCTAAAACCAAGGACAGCACAAGTCTAGGTTGCTTGTGACATATTGCTGCTGCATAGGCACCAGTGTTTAGGGATGGCTGCTGTAAGGTTGACTACAGAAATACTGGTCTTACAGTTCAACTCTTCAACCCACTGGCAGCTCAGAGGAAGCTCGGCGTGCTAACTTTCAACCACAGAGCTCAAACTTTTATCTTGGAACAAAATATTTTAAAAAGCCAAGGGAATGATAGACTGAAAATGAATAAAAACTAAGATGAACCATCCTCTGCTGTCTCTTAATTTATCCCATTTTATGCATTTCATCCCATTGGAAAAAAAACCCCCTCCTACGGCTTGAGCAGAGGTCATGAAAAAGAAGTGCTCAACAAGCAACAAACTGTCCATAGCACGATTTTAAGACTTTCTTAGAGTTCCATGGTAGTAATCCACGGTCCTAAATCCATCTCAGGGTCACCTAACTTGGTGTTTATACGTGAAGGATCCTTCTATCGCCAGAATTATCTGGACCTGTATCCATGGAAAAAAGTTACCTCTTGTAAGAGTTCACTTTCTGTTTAAAACAGTTTGAAAAAATGAAGGGTGCTGAAGATTCCCCTGTGTCCACACATGGAGGGTCAAGCTGCTCGAAGTTTTCACGTACGTTAGGAAATTTTCAGAGAAGCAGAGGAAACGTGTGTATATTTATGAAATGAGAAAAAAGATTAAATAAAAGCCTAACAAAGTCCCAAAGGGAACAGGAAAAGAAAAGATGTTAATGCAATTACTGCAGATAACATTTTGACAGAGTGTGTGTGAGAGAGAGAGAAATCAGTACATCGTCTTAGAATCCTTAATTACTGGCACGTTAATTACACAACAAAGCTATGCTCTTCTAATGAAAGAAGTGAACGGATATCCCAAGTATTGTTCCATTTAATCCAGAAAATGAGCGCTGAGATCCAAAGCTGTGTAAGTAAATCTGGAAGAACTCCAGAGTCAAGGGAGTTACCCTGTCTCCAGAGTAAGATGCAGTAAGGAAACCTCTGTTCTCTTTCCTGTGAGAACAGAGGCTATCGGGTGGGTTCCCTTTGGTCCCTGCACATGAGTGAACAACAGTTAACGTGGTTTAGCTAACAAGGTTCCCTTGCTTGGATCATTAGCCCCTTTCTGATGGCACAGTGAGTGAGAGGTGCTTGTGTCTGTGTCATTCCATACAGAGATTGTTGCTCTCCTGTTAACAGGGAACCCATCAATGCAGCCTGTCCAGATCGCTCTGTAAAGCCTTCCTATCCTCAGGCAGACCACCCAATTTCATGGCTGCAAACTTTCTGAAGGTGTACTCAATATATTCATTTTAATGAGCTTTTTCCCATTTCAAAATGAATTGCAGTTTCCTTTGACTATTTGCATACTTCCCCGTTAGTGCAATACTGGCTCTCTTCACAGTTTTCTGTGACCTGCCTTCTTTCAGGCCTTGGAGCCAAAGCAGGAAAAGGCCACGGCCACTTGCTGACTTGGTGGGAAAGTCTTTATTCTGGCTGTAGCAGAGGAAAATTGCTGTCTGGGTGAAGGAAAATAGAGCCTAGCACACAGAGGACCTATTAGAGTAACCATAGGAACAGGTAAGACCGTAAGGTAGTTCAGATAAGAAGCTGAACTATTATTTAAATTTGTCAATAAAACAAAACCCCGGGAAAAGGGTGAACTGTGTCTTTTACACGCTGCAGCTTTTAGCAGGAGTAGGATATGGTTGCCATTTTGCTTGGTACTGCTCATAAGCAAGCTTTATATGAAGTTTTCATCATGTACAGAGCTAAAACAGAGTAAACCAGACATTTCTGCACTTCAGATAAGTTCTTGGGCAAATATGCCCTCATTTCCTTTAGATACGACTGCTTAGAATTCACACAGTGCCCTAGCATGGGGTGGCTGGATTTCGTCAAAGGTTTCTTTCCCTTAAGGGTTTGTTCCTCCCCTGATGCGCTCTTGTGACTCCCACTGACACTAATGGGAGTAATGCATGCCTGGAGGACAGCTCTGGTCCCCCTCAGTGAGAAAGGAGAGAATGGTTTCAACAGGGAGGGATGGGAAAGGAACAGAAGGAAAATCAAGGCTTTGAAAGCTGTCTAATTATAGTCTGGTGCGTTAACCGATCCATCAGCCAGCGTGCAGTGCTGAGCGTTTGGCAAGGATAGCTTTGACTTTTCTTGATTAGAGAGAAGCATTTGAAAGAGTGGTGAATGAGTGAGGAACAGAGGGACGAGAAAAGCCCACCCCACTGGTAAAATGTCAGTGTGGCTGCTGAAGTGATTCCAGGGGTGCATTAGCAGCAATGAGACCGGTGCTGCAGGTCTTTCTGGGGGGGGGTGCACACCACTTTCCCAGGCAGCACTCTTGACTTCATTAGGCTGAGCGAGCGTACAAGAGTGGCCGCGGAGGACCCCGAAGAACTGGGTCTCTGAGGCAGTAAGTGTTGCTGTATAGGGAAGGTCTGTGCCTTTCTCCAGAGGTGACCTAAACAGGAGATCCTGTATAGTGTTAACCCACTAGCTCCTGCTCAATAGTAGATTCACTCATGATTTTCATTATGGGAGATCCCTGTTCAGTCTTCATGGACAGTTCATTGGGAGTGGGCAGAGAGCTGACTATGAAAATAGAAGAAGAAATGGACCAGAGTGAGATTGCACAGCACAAAACAGCATCGTGTGGTGCACCCAAGTGTTCGTGTGTACATACCTACAGGTATGGCCTCTCTATTGAAGTATATGCAGTAAAAATATTTTCTGATTGCATTTTGTAAACCCCAACCAGTGGAATCAGTTCTGTAGTGTTGAGCTTTAGCCCCAGCTGGCCACTAAGCACCACGCAGCCATGTGCTCACACCTTTCCCCTCCCAGTGGGATGGGAAGGAAAATCAGAAAATAAAGTACAACTCCTAAGTCAGGATGAGAACAAATTCACAACTAAAATAATGTGTAATTATAAAAATAACAATTTTTAAAATATTGTTCTAATAATAGCAATGTAGATAGATATAATAGGGGGTTTTTTGGTGTTATGATCTGCAGGAGATAACACACCAAGGAAAGGTCTGAATGGGAGAAAACAGGACACTGAGCTGAGAGTGTTTTGAATTAACTTTGCAATTTTATATTTCTCCTGCACGTTTAATGCTGTGTGCAGTTTGCCTTTGCTGTATGTGATTCCCGTGGAAAGTTCCATCAGGGTTCAGCTCCACAGTGGTGGGGATTGTTGTGGTGCATATCATCTCTGGTCTTCTAAGAGCTCAATTGAGAGCCACCGATTCTACGCAGGCAGTGATGCAGTTATGGAAATACTTTCTTTCCAGCTGCCAATTTTCCACTTTTATGGCTGGCTCAAAGAATTTCAAGCCTGCTGCCTGTTCTGCTTTGTGAAAAAATATTATACACTGAATTTCCACTATCTGCATTAATGGGATGTGCAGGTACTACATGCAAATAGCAGGTGCCAGCCTGGAGACACCTCTCCTCTGAAATTTCAAAGAGGTTCTTTCGTGGCTTTGAGAAGAACTTGAAACTTCTCAAATGCTGGGGTTTGGGGTTTTTTGTCAGTAAGGAGAGCTATTTCTGCCTCCTCCTATTTATTTCCCCCTCCTTTTGCTTTCTGGAGGAGAGGGTAATGCTAGATGAATTGGTATGTATGAACTCGGAGTGTACCTTGCTGCTTACTGGGGGTGTCACTTCCTCTGCATTCTCTGAGGCTGTCAGGGGTCAGTTTGCACTTTTTGCAGTGTGCCTTTCCCCAGCGAGGCTTTCCAGGAAGACAAGTTCACTACAGAGAGATGGGAAATTTGGAGGCGTTACTAGAGCAGATGCTAGAGCAACACCTGAAGAGTTTTTCTCCATAGGGGGTTCTGTCTTCAGAGCTAGAAACGGTGCTTTAAGACTTTAAGAATGCCTTTAGCCTTTCCTTATTGCACTTTCCCGTTGATGTTGTGTATTCCTAAATCATGTAAATTTAATGCTATCCAAGGGCCTGATGGGCTTTAACCATTCTCGGGGATAAACACAGGAAACTGCTGTAAAGGGAGCAGCTGAGCAGTCTGTCCTCACACACCTCTGTTGTCACTGGGGTTTAAAATCAATCCAGTGGACAGATGGAAAATAACCAGTGGGTTGTAATTAAAGATCAAGACACTTTTCAAGTGAGAAATGTCAGTGAGTCGCAGGTGACAATACAGGTGGATGAGCTGAAGAGAAGAATAAAGTTAATATGTACTGGAGGTGGGAACTGGACATTTCCCCTCACTTTACTCCTTGCCTGCAGGGCCTCTCCCACCCTCGTGTGGCTTTGGAAATGAAGGTGAGAAATTCTTTCCTACTGGAAGTACAGTACACGGCTGACCTTAGCTAGAGACCAGATACAGGTGAGCTGGGGACCCGATCCACCAAAGTACCTTGGTTTCTATTTTCTGCAGCCTGGATTATATTTTTTGCTGTCTTAACTGTGGGCCAAAGACAAAAACTGTTGCAGTCCTCATTTCTTTTCTAATGTTGGCTGTAAATGTTTATCATGTATCTCAGTACACCCTGTCAAGCCAGAAGAGAAAAGCAAGTAAGCCAAAGGAAGGTGGTTTTATTAATGTTTCTCTGATCAGAATCATTTTATGGTGGTGAAAGGACCCAGATTGAAAACAGGACCTTGCTTGAGCTAAAAAGTTTTTAAGTAAGGTAGCTGAGAGTAATATCTACATAAGTGGAAGGGGTTTTTTTGTTTGTTTGTTTTTTTCCTGTCAGGGAAGAGTATTTAGCCATTTGTCTGGAGTCTGTCTTCCTAGTTTAAACACTGAATACTTTGCCTTGTGCATTGTGACGCTGTGGTTTGACAGGTCTAGCTGAAGCTTGAGAGATCACATCTTTGCTTTTACCTCTGTCACTGGCCTTCAGAGCCACCTGGGCCAAGTCACGTCAGTGATCTTTGTCTCCTTCACCTGCCTTAAAGTGGAGCTGGTGGGAATAATGTACCTTTGTTTACCTCGTACTGAGTACCCTTGATAACAGTATTGGATTGAAGCTTGTGTGGAAAGGACTAGTGGTGCCTGGTGATGTATATTCAAATACTGGGTTGGATGTAGCTAAGCCAGTAGACACTGAGTTCTTTGTCCTGATCACCATTTTACAACACTCAGTTCTGGACATCCTGTAGACTATAGGATCACTGGAAAGGGACTGTTCCTGTGGTGCCTTCAGTGGGTCTCATTCTTTGCTGCCTTGCTCGACTGAGGTTTGGTAGGCTTCTAGCATGAGACTGCATCTTCAACGAGGCAGCAAAATACTGACACCACCACGTAGCACGGCATCATGTAAGTCAGAAGTACCTATACTGTCTTCAGTACTCATTCCTGCAGGAGCTCTACTTGACCTAATTTTCCCTGCTTTTTCAGCGTGAGCGCAGCCAATGCCTTCTGAAACATTTCCGATACTTGTACTTGGAGATCTTGTGCGCTGCGCAGTGCAGTGCTGTTGGCATCTCCTGAACAAAACAGATGCTCAGCAGCTCTGAATGGTTATATTTACACTGTATTTTTATTCTAGGCTTGAGCCCTGGGCTTTGGCTCCACACACTCTGCTATTTTGCCCAAGCTGATCTTAGCTGCTGGGAAGCGGTTCACAGCATCTTGCCTGAGCGTAGTGGAAGCCTGCCCTTGCTGCCTTCCCTCTGTCTCCTTCCCTTCCTCCCTCCCTCCCTCCCCATGCACACCCTCACTTGCTGAAGCAGGGCTGACCTGAGAGGTTTAGATTGCCTAAGCATGAGGCAGGATGCTCGGGCATGGACTGAGACTGGGAACAGGCAACAAATGGGAGTTCTGATCCCAGCGTGCAATGCAGGGCAGTCGACACTGCACGGCTCTTCTCGGCAGCTGCTACGCAGAAGGGGCTGGTTAAGAATAGGGCCTTTTCCAGACCTACTCCTGTACACATATGAACCCCTAAACCAGAAACATAAGGCTGAAGGATGGTTTGGGACGATGCTTTCCTTTCCTTGCATCATGTGTCTTCACTTTTCTCTCTGTGCCTCTCAGGTGACTGCTATTTCTCTTTTCAATGCCATGCAAGAGCAGCCCACATGCTGGGCATCAAATGGAGATTATACAGATTCACATCTCAGCAATTTATCTTTTGCTGGCTTGTTTGAGACTCAAAGTACCAATCTAGCTTTTAATACCTCGGGTACTACTAAATTTGAAGTGACTCTAAGGGATAGCTAGATAGATTCATAAAGCTTTTTACACAGCCTCAGCTTCAATACAGATGAATGTCTTTCTTTATTCCTCCCTGTAAAAATCCTGGAGTATGTAGGTGGACAGTTAGTTGGGCTTTTGGGTTGCCTGTCTGGGATCTGTCACACTCCTCAGAGGCTCAGCACCTGCAGAGAAGTAAATACAATTTGTTATGGATTTTGTACACAGTCTTAGAGCTATTGAGCAAACAAAAATTATTTCAGAACTACACGTTACCAAGCTTGATTTTCATTTCAGCTGGTGTTATTATGGGAAGCCCAGAGCTAAACAATCCAGTTTCAATGTTAGAAGCAGCATTTAATCATCCCATTAGTGCAATCACCAAGCAAACACATACTCCCTATCTTAAAAACTGTTGGAAAGGGGAGGGGGTGGTGATGGTGTGACCAGCGAAAAGTACACAATGAGACTTAACTTTAGAGCTAGTGAAAGATGGTGATGTCAAAACTAGATTCATTTGGTGTCAGAACTACCTATCTAGACACAGACACAAAGTACCTTGTGTAGACGTCTGCCCTCCCGCTGCTTCAACGGAGGCCTGAGAAAGGGCACCAGGGGAAACTGAAATTTCACTGCCCTTGTTTGACAGTCTGTAGCTGATGGCTTTAAACAGTACTAAATCCTGACATATAAAAATACTCTTTAATGTGTGCTTGAGAGTGCAAGGAAACTAAAACTTTGTGGTGTGGTAGTTATAGGCACTGAGTGCATATGCAAGTACACAGTCATATGGTCCTACAATAAAATGAAGGAATAAAAAGTATGTGAAGGTCTCCTGGTGCATAAAAAATGAAAAAGAAAGGAAAAAAAAATAAAAGAAAAAAACCCCAGAAAATAAAATGCTTAGAATTACAGCAGAGCTGTATTCTCTTTGTTGCTTGCAGCCTGAACTCCAGTGACATGGGCTGGGACAGCTGCTAAAGGATCAGGAACAGCTCTGTCTGTTTTGCTTGCTAGGTCATTTTTGAGGTGCAAGTAGATGGGACAGAATATGGCTGATCCCAGATCCCTGCATTTCCTCTGCTGAACACGGTCACTCACCAGTCCTGGGATGCTGTCTGGACAAGGGACACGGGCAGTGAGGGCTGTCTCCCTAAGCAATACGGGGCTGGCTTTGCTTGGTTTGCCTCTTTCCAAACAGACCTCCACTTTCTGGGCATGGACTGAAGCCTGCCCTGGAGAGGGATGGATTCTGGCATGTGTTTGGTGCACCCCTAGTTAGAGCTGGAACTGCTGGCAGATCACACTCTGCAAAGCAGTAAAACCTGGGAGGAGCTACTCCCTAGATCCTTAAATACAGGTGTTCCAGTGGGAACCTCTCTGTTTATACTGGCTGAGTTTGCTGACCCTCAGAAACATAACTAATTAGCAGAGATCTATCAGCAATGAGACTCTCTGGAACACTTCCGAGCACTTTACACAGGCCACATCCATTGCTAGTTGAGGGAAGACTTCCAGATTTCCCCTATGGCTGCAGTCAGGACCTGAGTGGCTTTAGTTGCACAGCTACTACAGAGTCAGGACCTGAGTGGCTTTAGTTGCACAGCTACTA
>JANIJG010002930.1:0-63592 GCA_024611175.1 Megaceryle torquata | reverse complement strand
CAGGACCCGAGAGGCTTTAGTTGCACAGCTACTACAGAGTCAGGACCTGAGTGGCTTTAGTTGCACAGCTACTACAGGGAAGCTGCTCCAACTTTAGGCACTTAACTGGACCGCTGAAGTTGTCTAAGGCTTCTTTCATTGCCAAAGGACAGAGATGGACATCTCCAACCCCTGGTTTTGATGTAAGTGGACTGGACCAAAGAGGGCAACAGTTGCAGCAGCTTCTGCACCTGCTGATAGGTGAATTTCGAGGGGATAAATCCAGCCCAACCAGCAGATCAGCTCTGAACTGTGGGCATATTCTAATTCCCCGAGGGCACTGCGATGCAGATTTCCCTTCCTGAGGCTGTTTAATAGAGGCTTCATTATGGGAGGAGGTAATACAAGGCCATGTAATTTCAGAAGATAACAAAGCTTACTCTAGAGGTGTGAGCAGAATATTGGCAGCTAGCTGTAGTCAGGCTGATTAGGTAACATTCCTCAGGCAGTTTTCAATTGACAAAAAGAAGTGTATTTGGGGAAAAAAAAAAAGCTCATATTTAGTTTTTGCAAAATCATATCCAGTTCTGCTAAATTCTGACAGGAGAAACTATTAAAACAAACAAAAAGATTTAGGATC
This sequence comes from Megaceryle torquata, assembly GCA_024611175.1. Lineage (NCBI taxonomy): Eukaryota > Metazoa > Chordata > Aves > Coraciiformes > Cerylidae > Megaceryle > Megaceryle torquata. The sequence continues at coordinate 62,973 of JANIJG010002930.1, read as the reverse complement.
CTGTTGCAGATTTTCAGTTTGAAACTTGAGACTTGTATCTGTAAAACTTCTCTGTGCATTTTTCATATTTATGTTTTGTACTGTTGAAATGTTCTCATTTTAATTTTAGCAGAATAAAGCAATCTGTTGGTTCTATATAAAACTGGGAGTCAAACTGATTGACAAAAAGAGGTAAGATACTGTAACTAGCTCAGTGTAATTGCCCTTATCTTTGAAAAGGGACAAATACCAGGATATTTCAATCACTAGCTGCTGTCATACTTTGATATATCAGTAGCAGTAGAAACAAATATTCCATAGTTTTAATAATATAAATTAAATTTTAAAGACTACATAAAACTCAGAATTATTTTTGAAAGCCAGGTAAGAAATATTGGAAAATTAAAAAAAAAAAAAAAAAAATAAAAAAAATCCAAATAATTTCCTTTTGAAAGTCCAATTTTTTTCCTCTTCTGGATGGAATTCTACTTCCATATTTGAAATAGAGCTTGCAGGTAAGTAACCTCCCACTAAATCTGTAATGGTTTAAGACTGTGGTGCCTCAGCTGTCGTCTTTTGTCTGGTGGAGATAACCAGCCTCGGAGCAAGGTTCAGCCAACTTAGTTTAACTCCCTTATTCCTTTCCCCAGCACACTGCACTGGTAAGTGTAACTAAAGGTGCTAGACTTGAAAAAGAAGGGGCTGGAGCAGGGTCTCACATTGCACCCTGTCATTCAGTCTGTGACAAGAGCAGTGACCCGCAGCAGAAGGCAGCAAATAGCTGGAGGCAAAGCATTTTAGCTAGTCCTGGATACTGGTCTGCCTCCACCTGGCAGTGTGTATCCCCTAACCAGCAGCAGCCGCAGGCAGATCTCATCCTGTCTTGGTTTTAACTTCCCCTTTTGTAAAGAATGTAAGTAATAATGCAGCTACCTACCTCAGAGGAGAGCAGGAATTAATTAATGTTAGCAAAGTGCTTTGAAGATAAGATCTAAGTATTATTATTAATAATTTACCTGCAATTTGCTCTGTGCCTTAAAAGACAGAAATGATTTACCATGAAATGATGTGATACTACCTAGGGCTGTATTAAGGTCTTGAACGGATGTGAAGGGCTTACATTACTGTTAATGTAAACTACTATGTAAAAGTGCCAAAAGGCAGAACTGGGGTTTATGTAAATACCCGGTCAGGACCTCAATATATCACACAGGCTTAATATTTATAGGATACAAAGATCTTAGGAATTGTAAGTTACACGCTTCCCGCAATATATACAGAAGTGCAAACTGTCAGAGGACAGCCTCTCTAAGAAAGGTAACAATTATTTCATAATATGCACTTAAATATAATAACGGAAAAGATTTGAAGATACATCAGTCTGAAAGGCAGCACACTTGAGGTTTTCTTTGGTTTCCTCAGACTGACCCCCTTTACATAACTTAGCTGCCACTGTTTACCTCATTCATTATTCTAACAGGCCACTAAGTGTCATCTTCATCAGAAGTACTTGCTTTGCCAAGGAAGTGAAGGCTTAAGCTTCAACAGACCCAGATTCAGTGCTGAAAAGTCAAAAGACCCAGGTACAGAGGCAGAGAGACCCATGACAGCTCCTCCTGTCAGAAGAATCAGAGGGGGGAACCACATGCTCACATGGCATCCTTGTTTTTAAGGAGAGAAACCAAGGCAGCTCCAGCAACGTCCCCTCGATTGAGGAGGGATGCTCACGAGAAGAGTCGTTCACGGCTCCCATACCTCTGCTCAGCTATGGCCCGCACTGCAATCACTTGCCACGGAGTCAACCTTTATGTGATGAATGAAGATAAGCCACCAGAAACACTTCATGAATCTCTCCTTTAAACTTTTTCCGGCGATTGAGAGGCATTTTACTTCTGTAGTTTATGAAGACGGCACAGCCCGGAGGTATCAAAAGGGAGAGAAATATACCCATCTGAATAAAGGATTCTTGGCAGCCACCAGAGCTGTAAGAGGGAACAGGCTGGCTCTGGTGTCAGCAGAGAACGTCTTCACTCCAGTCTGAGGGACAAGGTCTGGGCTAATTTTATGTACGGAGCATAGCAAGCAGCATGAGGAAGACTTAATATTTTTAATAGCTGATAAGGTCTGCCTGAGATTTTATCCTATCTGTGACATAACATCTTCCTGAAACCTTACCAAATTTATATCTCCAAGGTTAACAAAAGGTAATACTAATGAGGATGGAACAGCAGGGATGATGAACTTCAGCTGCTGAAGAGAAAGCGAGATCATAAATCATGCGCCTCAGAGCAATTCTCCACCACAGAGGGAAGGGGCAGTGTTGGTGTACCAGATTATACTGTGCTCACAGGACCACACAGAAGAGCTGGAATGGTCACTCTAAGGTACCACGATGAACCAAGTATCTCCAGTCCTTGGTGACAAAGGAGGTATTTCTCAAAAACTACTTCCAGGCGATTTTGCCCGCCTGGATATATTTTTCAAAGTCACATCCAGGTGGTTTTGCCTGCCTGGAGACAGAGACATAGTTATTCTCTCTCATTCTGCATTTTACAAGCCCAAGCAGTATAAAATCCTTCTGTTTGTAGTCTGCAGACTTCTTTATCTGAGCAAATGATTCATGACTGAGGATTTAGGTCAAGCTAAGCAGATTTAGCTTAAGGACCTGACCACTGTTCTTAAACTGTATCTGCTCCAACATTTGGATGTGAGTGGTAACTTGAGTCTCTCTCCCTCACAGCAGTACAGCTTATGTGATAGGGAGAACAAAGAAGCATCATGTCCTCTCTTAAAATAAGAATAGTATTATAGTTGTTACACGTAGTCGTTAGGTAACGTTCACGGGGATTATGAAGCAAGTTTCCCACTAAGAAATTTAAAAAAATTTCTTACATCCTGTTTCTCAGAGCCTTCATAACTCACCTCTGGCATGTGCACGGATCAAAGTTCTCAGGAGAAAGTTGCAATTAGTAGTACTGTTTTTGTAAATGGTGCTTGTGCAGTTCCAGTATTATCCAGGAGAAAGTGGTGGTGCTCAAAGCCATCCATGACTGCTTTGGCTGCTCCTCAGAAATTACTCTGAGAACTAGAATTTCCCCAAATCACCAGGAATCAGAACATCAGCAGTCAAGTTCTCTATTTGCACTCAGTTCAGAATAAGGATGTGAATCTGAGCCAGGCTAGGAAAGAACCCAGCTGACGACAGTATGAAGTCAGTTTCTGTTCTTTTCTGTATTCCACTTCATATAGGAAGCAAAAATTCTTTAGGAAAAGTGAGTTGGAAATTTGGTCATAAAAAAATCATAAAATCAAAGATGCATGTCCTGTTTCCTCATCTGCATCAGGACTCAACTACTGGGTTTTGGCTCTGTCTCCATCTCTGACTGGGACCTAATATCCTACCCTGGGCTTAGGAATCCTTCCTGATAAAATTTCCATAGGAACACTGATGTTTTTAGAAAGGAAACCTCTGCTTCAGCAAATAAATCTTATTCCACAAATCCTTTATTTTAATTGGTTTTTTTTTCTGCAGAACACTTTGTGACAGCTGCAAGCATAGGACTTGCTGCAGCAAATGATCCACTTTCATTTCTTTGTCACCAGTAGTCCTCATTCCCCATCTTTATTCAACGGTTACTGGCCTTTTTGGTGAACACAGTATCACAGAATTTTGCCAAGATGGTGCTTTTCTTCACTGCTAGATCCATACCTCGTGGTCAGAGACACCACAGGTGCCAACTGTCTGTTCCTTCCGGAGTTCGCATGCAGCCATTTGGTGCTCGTGCAGGGCAGACTCCGGCACCGCTAGGATGCAGTTATTTCTTCAGCTATTAACACTTATGACTGTGCTGCCATCCATTACCCGTGTCAGGTGTTAACTGTATTTTCAAACAGCAATTTGCATGACAGCCCAGGTAAGACAGGCACTAGTCAAGAAAAGAGATCATTTTGCTGAGCTTGTAGTAAATTACGGTAGCAGGTGTCACTGGAGTTGGATGTGCACATCCATGATTGAACAGTTTAGCTGAAAATGTAGGCATATTTTCAGATGATTCCTGTGCTACTCAACTGCCCTGTGCTGACATTTGTGATTTGTTTTCAATAATCTTTGTCGGGGTAGAGGAATCTGTCTGGTCTTCATGGTCAGTGAGCCAGCCTCGGTCATTCACGCTTTCATTACATTGCAGCTGGCTCTCAGCCACCTCATATGTCAAGCTTTTAGCTACAGAGGCTGCTGTCAGATCCTCAGATTGGTCTCCACCCTTTCCAGTGATTTTCCAGAGTCAATTGAATTAACTGTCTTCTGGTATTACCTTCAGCCTAATGGACCCAGGGTGCTTAACATATATGAGACAACGGAGCACAGTGCAGAAATCTCAGTCTTAGTAGAGGGCAGTACGTCCCGACGTGGTAGATACGGCCTGCTGCTTCTTAACTGATGAAGTTGATGGCACAGTGGAAACCAAAGCTTAGACAGACATGAGAAAAAGAAGCTAAGGCATCAGAATGAAAAATCTGTTACTCTGGCCCATGGTACGAAGTCCAAAGGGAAAGGGAATTTTCTTTACAAGAGGAAGTGACTGCAAAGGTGAAATTTGCAGAAGAATGACTTTTTGAGGCTTCTCTGTTCTTACTGTACTAACATTTCTGATGTGTTGAATCTGGTTTGCAATTTACTTGCATTATAAACTTTTGCTGTCAGCCGTATGTTCAAACTCAGTCTTCTCAAGTGCTTCATCATGTCTCAGTCTTTGCTATATTGAAGCATTTGCTGTCAGAGACATAACTTGGGCTTTCACTACACGATCAGTATTCATGGCAGCCATCTCTGAAGACATCCAGAGCAACCAAACTCATGCAAACCATGATACCAGCTGGGCCAGGATTCTCCAGATGTCCACGGATCCGTGTGTCTTACGGGCTACTGGCATGGGATGGAATAGAAATAACAAGGCCTTCCTTGTTTCAGCTGTTTTACTAGGTCTGTATTGGGATTGTATGTTGATCTGATTACACTTTGCTAGGTGCAGATATTTTCTCTAGATATATTAAAGAATTGAAAATGGAGCTTCCATTACAAAACAAACATGTTTCTGCCTAGTACAGGTGATAGCACAACATCTTTTAAGCAAAGCAATCCTCTGAACAGTGATCAAGTTGCACGTGTTTAGCTCTGATACTCTTGATTTTATTATAAGTGTAATTTTTCAGTAAATAGGGTAAAATAGTCTCTAGACAGATCTGAGCTGTCTGCTACTGTTAACCGAACTTGTGGAGAGGAGTCTTGCTTAAACTGTAATAACACTGTATTTGTGTTAACAATACAGTGACATCAAAGAAAATGAAATTAAGATAAACTAAAATAAGCCCTTAAGTAACTGTAAAGCCCGTGGCTTTTTTCCTAAGTTGTGCAATTGCAATCAATAGTATTGTGCTATGATAAAAGTGAATGCAAAATAATATTGCAAGACACACAATGAGTCAGTTATTGGGAAAAGAGCTGTGGGTTCTGAAAGGTATTTTACAACTTCTTTAAAAAGATGATGATGATGATTATTGCTATTATTAGTTTGGGGCTATAATACTCCTAAAAACAATCGCTGACGTTGGAGACTTATACCCAAGAAGGGCTCTTGGAGTTTCTATTTTTGTTTAGTTACATAGGATACTAGTAGGTAGAGCTCCACACAGGAATTACGTCAGGGTTTGGATGCTGTTTTCATCTTAAACCTAGAAAGTCAAAGGTTTTCAAATTCCTGAGCTGAGTGAGTGTATCAGGAACCAGAATAATCCCACTGGAACTTGACTTCTGCTGGGAAGAAGCAGCAAAAAAATAATTCATAGCATCTACTGAACAAGAAGCCTCAGAGTTTGGAAGCTGTCTGTTTCAGGGCTTCCAGGTAGACAGTTCCTTGTCAGCTCCACTGCTGAGCAGCATGCTTAAAGCCTGGGAGCAATGAAAGCCTGAATGCCTTGTGACAGACAGAAACTGGGGGCCTGGAGACCTGGAAGCTTGGACGCTCCGTGTCTGACAGGGTCTGAGCTCTCCATTCCTCATCAGTCTGCCAGAGGAGCAAACTGTCAAGCAGGGAAGTGTCAAAAAAAGTGAGGCTTCTTGACCTACAGCTGGAAAAGTGGGCTGGTTGGAAGCCAGGCAAAAGTTTTTAGGAAGGTTTTGAAGCCTATCACTGGTTTCACAGCAACTTCATTGCAATTAAACTGTCTCAAAGAAGAATTTTATTTTTGATGAATAGACAGATCTCCTGCAGAAAGGGAGAAGTAAACTGAGCAGCAAATTTCCAGTTAGCTACAATAAATAATAGGCTTGTTGCTCACTGAGAACGGCACTTGAAGTAAATATTTTCCAGTAATCACAGTGGTGGGGGTGAGAGGATGAGTCTCTCTATTGCTAGGTAATGGGCAGTCCCACTCACGTTACTGATAGGTGCCTTCAAAATATGCATTGATAGTGCTTTGGTATCAGTGCACCCAGGGTTGCTGGTAAGGGATTTATAATGAAGCTGTATTAGACAAAAATGTCTCCAACTCTCCTCCAAGCCATCAGCAAGCCAGTTCAGCTCACTGAACTGACAGAAGGGTAGCTACTTTCTTCTTTTCTCAATGCCATCATTAGGATGGTTTCAGTTAGAGCTGGAAGCTGGAGCAGGGGAGAAAGGGAAGAGCAGGAAAGATGAGAACAGGACCTGTTTTCCCTTTCCGAGGGCCATTAAGCCCTTTGAGCCAAATCCTGTATGGCCAGGGATGCACATGTGGACTCCACTGTCTGTCCACGAACAGTCTGTGCTTCAGCACGAATTTCTAAACCTATCTTCAGGTTTCCTCTTTAATCTTCCCTTGCCAGTTCTTCTCAGCATACTGTAATTGTTAGGCTTGTCCTCATAATTCTTGGAAAGGTACGTAGGATAGAGACTGCAGACAGGTCTGTAATGTAGAGGTTACAGGTGGGTCCTGCTTTCACATGCCTCAGTCCTATTTGGGGATTCTCTTGGGTACCTTTGTTGACTTTGGTAGGATTACTCTGTTATAAAAGGTAGACAAATGGCACACAAGTGATATCCTATTCAGTCGGCCGACAGCAATGAGAGGCACATCCATAGGAAAGCAGTGAGTTTTCTATAAGCCCCTTGACACAGGAAACACACAGGCTGTAGCATTTTTCTTGTTGGTCTCATTTGCTAGGACACAGATAAGTTAGTGTACCTCAGTTCAGAGAGCAAGAGAGAACTTCCCACCACTAGCACAAATACTGAGTAAACGTGAATTACTCTATGACTCAGAGCAAACCAGATCCATTATTATTTTGTTCTTTTCTTTTTATGCGTCACCGTAAGACTGAATATGTCATCAGTGACATCATCCCAGAGATGGAAAAGATTTTTGTCTGTTATGTTCATCTCTCTCCAAGAGCTGCTCGACTGAGTCTGGGACTGTAGCTAATAGACCCTGCCCTGCATGACTCTCTAGGTGGTGTAACATTTTTTCACTGTTAGTAATTCTGTGGGTTTGTTTGGGTTTTTTTTTTTAATGCTGCAGTATTTTGACTCCCCTCCTTCAGTTGATTCCAGTTGCTTCAAAATGGGTTGGAACTTAGTGTCTTGATTAAGAAATTGGGTCGGGTAGTGCTGGGGCTGTCAGAAGGTTGAGAATGAGTTGGAATCATCATTGTGTATGGTATCCTTTTAACTTTATACAAAAGGGGCATGGAAATGAGATTTTTTTAAACTGTGAAGAAAAATACTGTTCTTTGTACAGCTGGAGAACAGCCCTGTACAAAGATTGTGCCCTGGCACAAGCGTACTCACTGTTGTTAGCAGTTTAAAATGTATCAGTGCAGTCTCTAGAAAGCACTAAAGAACAACTGTACGGATTTAGCCTCTATGAGCACAAGCCTTGTCTGAATGAAGGATGCCTGAGGAAGGCTACAAGGTATCACTGAGCACACCTTGCAAAAACAGAACCTCAAGAAGAGACCTCTGGACATCATCTGCTCCCACCCCAGTGTTCAGGCAGGGCCACCTAGAGCCAGCTGCCCAGGACTGTGTCCAGGTGGCTCTTGAATACTGCCAAGTATGGAGTCTCCACAACCTCCCTGGGAAGCCTGGGAGTTGTTCTGTTCACCAGGCACTTCACCAAGAGAACCTGATTTCCACCTCAGAAATCTATAACTATTTGTTTGGAGTCAGCAAGTGAATTTTTACTAATTCCTGAAGTCTCAGGAGAACAACACATTTTATGCTAAATTTATTCATAGACTACATGTACCTTTTTATAAAGTGCATAATAATTCTGATTTGTATATTCAGATAATACCATCTGCTCAGACTTGCAGAGGAAAAAGCAGGTTCTGCTCCTATATCTCTATGGAGGACCTCTGCCTCCTGCATTTATTTATTATTTTAAATTAATTTTTTGGGGTGATATGGAGAAAAGGGGTTATCAGTTTGTATAGCAGTTCTAAAAATAAAGAAGAAAATTCAACCACCTTTTGCTCAATGCAGCTGTAAGGCTGTGCAGTTAAAAAACCATCCCCACAAGAAAAAAAAATAAAACAAACCCAAAACAGATAAGAAACATTTGTCTCCTGGACAGGCTGTGAAATCCAGTGTAATATTTTATTTCTTTTCTTTAACTACCCAGCTTCAGCAGCAGCAGAAGCCGTTTTGCAGCGACATGGGTAATGTTCACCAAATCAAAGGCCCTGCATCCCAAAGCACTGGCCTGCTTCTTGAGCTGGATCACTCATGGAGTGGAACAGCATTTCCTTGTCCTGAAAGACCATGGTTTTACATGGAAGTATGACAGCTTTTTAGAGCACCTCATTCCTCCAAATTTCAAGACACTTTGCAGGCACGGGGCTTACATGGCCAGTGTATGAGAGGACTCATTAATACCCCGTGCTCTTCCTACCCCTCAGCTCCTTCTGTTGCAAAATGCAGCTTGTACTGACTTCCTTGGTAAAGTGCTTTGAGAACAGGAGAAACACAGTCTGAGTGGGATAGCGTTCTGATAGAAATGACTGCAAGGAGAAGAGTCCTGTCAGAGTGTCTATAGCCTCAGGCTCCAATCGTGCAACGTATTCAGCATGCACTGCACTTTGTGCTCCGTGAGCAGTTCAGCTGACTCGTGTGCTGCCTGAAGTGTGCCTTCAAAGTGCCTAAAGTTAGCTACATACAGGTAAATCTTTAACAAGTCATGGGCCAAGTGCTGCAGCCTTGTGGAATTCCCTTCGCTATGGATCTCTGGACCTGGGGGAGCTCCCCTGAAAGAAACAACATCACTTTTGATGCCAGGCTCTACCTAACGACAAAAAGGAAGAGATGAACAGAAAATATACGAAGGAGAGAGGAGTCACAAGTGAAGCACATGGGAACATCGGGCAAGTCTGGCAAGAAGGGTTGCCAGTATTCCACGTGTGATGGCTGGAAGCGTGTAGGCATCACTAGGCACATCTGTGCGTACACGTGGAGAGGCTGAGCTGTGGTGTGGGTGCGTGCTAGCTCCAGTTTGGAAACTATAAGGCTCTATTAACAAGGTTCTAGTCTTGACCTAATGTAGTTCTGAATACACACACACACCTACCTCTGCAGACCTAGCTGAGATGTGATGGGATCAGCCGAGTGTGGTGGTAGAGATTTGGGCGCCAAATCCCCTTTCTAATCATTCCTCTATGGGAGGAAATTCACTTGCAGATTTCCTGAGCATCTTCCATTCACACTGGGTCCTGTTGGGCAGATGTCTGTGTTTCCTTACTACTTCCTGCTTGTGATTCAAAGGAACAGAAACCAGAAAATTATGTTATTTTTAGATGTGAGATTATTTTTTTGAAGTTCACCTCATGGTTTTGGGAGACTGCCGTGATTTTATTCATGTTTTGGACTGACAACTTTGCATCTAGATTAGCCTTTCCTACTGTAAAGTTCCTTGCTTGAAAGCCCTGAGGACCTCAATCCAGATCCACATTTACCCACGTAGATAAACTGAATGCTGTGCAATATGAATGTACCTGAGTCTTTCAGGGAAACTTCGGCAGTAACCAGATTCTTCTTTCAAATCTTTCTTCTTACACCTGTCTCTCACTTTTGAGCATACTGAAATTCCACAAATGACTGACATTATGGCCAGGAAAAGCAATATATCTATTAAAAATCTCTCTCAAAGAAATCCATTTACTTGGCACATTTCTGCACAAGGAACTAAATGGTGTGAGTTACTGCTCTTCCCAAACCAGCAGTGCTTAGTGTGGGCTGGGCTGCTTTAGGCATGAGACTCAGTCTATGTTGCTAATGAATCCCTGCAGCATGAAAAATATTTATTCAGAGCAGCAGGAACACTCCTGACGTGGCAATGGGTGGAGATACTCACCAGAAAGAAAAAAAAAAGGAAAAAAGAAAAAGGAACATGTGAAACAAAGGCCTAAAGAGCATTTGGGTCTTTCTAGAGAGGTGATTTTCAACTATGTTTTGCAAAATCTGTTGTCTGTAGGCTGTTTCACAGGCATTGAAAGAAAGATGTGGAGGAAACGCACATCAATTGAACTTCTAAAGCAATCTGTACATCTACTGGAGAAATGCTAGGGATCCATAAGCCAAATAGTTGAAAACTGCTGCCCTAGATATTGGGCACGGAAACAGTTCTCTTGCTGGCCATGCAGCTGTAGTGATAAATGAGAAGTGGAAAGAAACAGGCAGTTCCACTGGAATGCAGATTATCTCTGACAGGGAAGAGACAATGTACTAGCAACCCATTAATTGCTGAAGTAAATGACAGATAGAAACAAAGAGAGAAAATAGGTCTTAAAGGAGGGAAGAATAGCTCAGCACAATTATTTTTCCTGATCTGTGGCTTTCATTGTGGTGCAGTAGGCAACTCAGCTATCTCTGAGCACCTAGAAAGAGAATTCAGTGCTGAGACAGCCCATGCACTGGCAGCAGTCAGCAGCTAGCAGCTGGGGATAGTGGAGTGATCATTTGCTGGCACCTGAAGCCCAGATCAATGCTTGCTGCACAAGGTGAACAATAGAGTGATGGAGGGATGGGAACCTTAATTGGAGCTCATGGCAGAGTGAAATACCCTGGCTAGATTTACAAGTTTTTCCCATTACTGTTAAAAGCCTGAACAGTAAAAAAGTATGTTCCCTCTGTCTCTACCTGTGGGAGAAGAGGAAGCATCCAGAGCAGGTCCCCTTTGGGGCATCTCAGCCCCTCCTGTTGCTTCTTGAGCTCAAGCCCTTAGCAAATGTCTTCGCTGGCTCAGCTAAGTGTCTCCAGAGTATTTATTTCTGCTGCTGCTTCATTGTAAGTTAAATACAAGTCTTAGCTCATTTTCTGACTCCCGAACTGCCAGACTTTTTTCCTACCCCCAGAGCTGAAGGAGCAATTTAACAACCTTAACTAGATGTTATCATCATTTCTGTTTTGATGTGTTACTGCTAATTTGCATCCTGATCCCCTTCCCTTCAAATTTAATAGAGGACAAGAGCTGTTCCCTTTTATCTACTTTTCATTTGTTTTCCATTTTCTTTTCTCTTTTCTTTTTTTTTTGCTTTGTAATGGGGAGAAAGATGTAAAGAAAATTAAGAAATAAATACAAATACCAAAACAGCTCCAGATGAAAGGCAGTAAAAAGACTGTCTGCTGCTCCCTCCTGAACCAACTGGTAGAAACTCAATTTCTCCTGCAACCCTGCAGGACTGGCTGCTGTTGGTAACATGGGGCTCCTGTCTCTGCCCCGATGGATCCTTTAAACTCCTCCAGGTCTGGCCAGGAGATACAGCTGCAGCAGCAGGTTTCTCAAGAGCTTTGGAGCACAAGATGACACAGGGTTGTCCCTTGAAGAGTGTTGTGGGACCAATCTAGCTTCTGTGCCACCCTCCCTGACTTGAAAGAGATTTAGCTGCCATGCAAAGACTGAAGGGGTCTCATCTATTTCATCCTTGTCACCTTCCTGATGTTTTCCTTCAAACCCTTTACAGGACAGCTGAGCTAGAACCAGCAGGTCCTTGCAAGATGCACCAAGGAACAGCAGCAGCAGAATTAAGGACGGAATGGAAAGGGACATTTCACATCTCCTGAAGTGTCTTCATCCACCCAATACACCTTGTAAGTGCCTGTGTCTGGTGTCTTCCTTACTAAAAAAATGTATCATGTATGAGATGTGAGCTGGGAGACCCTGTCATGGGGGTAGATGCTCCCATGGGTCCCAGGAAACCTTTTGGCATTTGGGCTTCAAATCTGCACGGTCAGCCCTGCTCCAGCCCTGCCTTTCTTGTTGCTGTGTGAAGGTGGGAGAGCAGCCAGAAAAGTTCTCCTAGGGTTTGGTGATGTCTCTTGCCCACCCACAGGTGGTGTAAAAGCCAAGGGAAACGTCACAGCAGTAGGCTGCTGCTTTAACATGAAAAAAGCCATACACCAGGATGGATCTGTGGGATAGCACAGAGGTTTCTGAGGGTCCACTGCCCCCATTCGTGTTGCCTGCTCTCATGGGGTGCCAAGGCAAGGGAATAGCTGCACACCCTCTGCTCTCCTCTCTCGACAGAGCTGTACTTCTGAGCTGATACCAGTGTTAGCTACGTCAGAGAAGTCTTCACTTGAAAAGTGCTGCCCTTTTCCCCTCTGTTTGGATTTCACCCACCCGCTGCTTGGGCTGACTGTGCCACCTTCTGCAACACCAGGGGATGTGTGATTCGCCATGCACATCATCTACCTCCACCCCAGAGATGGCTGGGAGGGCAGCGAGGCAAATGCTCTATGAAAATAACGTGCTCATTAATGTCAGTGGGGTGCAAATTAAACAAAGCAAAGCTTCCCTTTACTGAGCTCTAACTCTCTGGGGTGCAGGGCTCTCATCTGAGGGAGCAATGGGGGAGCTGCCCGTGACCCCAGGCCACAGTGTTTCATGCACGTTAAGCCAGGTGCAAGTTGGAGGAGTGAGAGACACCTCTGCTTTTGAACTGAATCTTCCCTGCCATGCCATCCCCCCCATGCCGCGTCCAGCCTTCATGCCAATGAAACAGAGCCCTGTTTAAAACCAGAACCGCAACCACCAGTGGGTGGGGTTTTTCCACGAGCACAAATATTCCTTTGACAGTATGTCTGTACCGAGCTAACTGGCAACAGAACTGCTGCTGTTCTCTCCAGCTGAAGTGAAACATGCGAGTCCCTTCATTTAGGAATTTGAGCCACAGAAGCAGCCCTGCTCCTCCACACTTCCCATCCTGCATCCCCACACCCAGGCCATACCATCCCCATTCCCTTTTCCCCCTAGGTAGGTGTAGTTCCCTTCCCTTCTCTTGCCTTCCAGGTCTGTCCCCTCTTGCATTTCCCCAAACCAATCCCAGTACCCTTATACGTCATTACCCACAGTCCTTTTTGGTTTGGTTTGGGGTTTTTTTGTGGTTAATAAAGCAAATTCAACAGACTGCCTTTGCTACCTACTGGAACCCATGCATTACAGTCTCAATGAGGGGGTTTTTGTTTGTTTGTTTTGTGGGTGTTTTGGTTTTGGGTTTGGTTTTTTTTTCAGATCTATTGGGAAAAGAGAATAAGCCAGAACAGTTATCTGCTTACTAGAAATTCAGGAAAAATAAACCTAAGGAATCCTTACAGAACCAAGAGATGAGATACAAACGAAACAAATTGCCCTAAACTGTTTTTTCCTGACACACCTCTAGGAAGTCCAGTGCACACAAGAGAGGGGAACTGTGGAATGTCAGCAACTCTTATTTTCCTTGCCTTATACAACCACTGTTGAAAGCAGAAGGGATGTCCCAGCAGAAACTTCTTCAGCAAAGAATTCCAAAGCACTCAACTCCCCCTGTTGTTTGGTGAGTTCTCCAAACACCCCTGTTTTTTTTTTCTGTAGGAATGGGAAGGAGAAAGGTCTCACCCAAGGAGGAAGACACATTGATGCCTGGACCAAAATAAAACTCCCAGACTTGTCTCTACTGGCCTTCTACAAATCCTTGCTCGTTCTGCAGATGGACCTGTGTTTATTGCCTAATGGGTCTCGGGAACATTTCCGGAGCTAACTCTAGCAAGTGGAAGCAGGTGGGAGCTGTTGCAACTCCTCTATCCCATGAAGGATGGTCACTGCAGCAGACAACCAATTGCTCATTTCATAACATCTACTTTTCTTTCAGGTTGTGGTTGACACAGCAGTTATCTTTGCTTGAGTTGTCTTCCCTGGTGTGCCCGAGTGTCTACTAATGAGCTCAGAGCTCCTGTCCCACCATTCTCCTCTGTGTGATACAGTACAACCCAAAGGCATTTGTCTGAATCACCAGTTGAACCCATAAAATTCCAGTATTCAGTTAGGCTGAAAGACAGTTGTGGCAAGAGATGCCTTCCTTGCAGACTCTAACCAAGCAATGTTGGGTTATTCCTCCATATCTCTGGGGAGCAAGAGACTGGGACCAGTAACTGAACCTCTGTTCCCTACTGGCAGTGCAGCATGCTGAACCCCCCGCCCACTGCTTGGCTCAGGGGACAATTTCTACTCTGTGCTCTGTCATTAATAATTTATTTGTCACATCATGTAATGACTTTCTTGATCATTATGAATTCATCTGGGGCTAATGTGCGTGTCATATCCACTGCAACAGGAGACAGTAAAGCAAAACAAAGCAACCAGCCGACAAGTATCTTCCTGTCTCTCCTTTATCCATTTGTATGTAATTGATTTGCAGTTGGTTGATTTTTCAATCTGGCTTTTTGAGGTTGGTTTGCAATTATTAATATCTTTCTCCTGAGTTTGGGGTTTTTTTTTAAAAAGAATCTGATTTGCATCTTTCTGTGACTCCCTGCTGGGCATTCTCCAGATATGCAGCAGCACCAGACAACCTTCTCCCCACCCTCCCCTTTCTTTTTTTCTTTACTTACACACATTTCTGAGAGTCATAATCAAATACTCGAAAAGATAAATCTATATGACAAGATTTTTTCCAAAGTAGGTTATCTTCCCACTGAAGTACTACAACAAATAGCCAGAACTTCACAAGGCTACAATGCATATACAGCCAAACTCCTCTGGAAATGTGCTTTCTAGGCAGTCACATGCTGGTGAAGATGTCAGGCTAATTGCTGCGTCCATAGAGTACTTTCCATTATGCTGCACAAGAAATCCTTTGTCAGCACTTCCCAGAAATATCTCATTGATCAGACCACCTCTCAGAATGAGTTTGCTACAAAACCAAATTCCTTCTGCTGAGAAAGCAGAAATGCAATGTCCAGCACGGTCTTTTGTAGCAAGGATGCCTTTCCACTGCAAGTTTGAGAAGGGTAATGCAAGCCAGTGTGCAACTGGCAGCGACAGCCTTTGCAGTACTGAGATAGCTACAAGGGGCGATAACACAAAACAAAGGGCAGCTAAAAGGTTTATCATCATCATACTCTCCAAGTTATTCCCTGTTTCTGCTTCTCCCTGATCTCTTTCTGATCTGATGTGAGGCAAGTCCAGACTCTTGGAGAGAGCCGCTCTTCTTTGAGCTTGATTTTCTGTGCTGCAAAAGCCAGATGATGCAGACCTCGGTTGCCAGTGGGCAGGCAACCCCGTCAGTCATAGCGTTGAACCTGAATCTCACAGCTGCCCAACAGTATCTTATGTGTCATCTTTTCTCCCCCTTGTGAAACTGGGGAGTGAATCAGTAGAAGTTGTACCTTAAGCAAGGCACAAAGATACACCGGGGGTAGTCAGGAGGGACTCCTCAAAGTTATTTGAGATTTAGGGTTGTGCTGTTTCCTCAGTGGTTCTCAGAGTACAAAAAAATTCCTTCTGTTCAAAATTCCCATTTGGCAGGGAATACGAGTCATTGTCAAGAAATCCACTCTATTTGATGCCAGTTAGGTCCCTGAAATACGTCCTCCAGTCTGAACAGAGTGAGCAGAAGCAGCAAGAAGAGATAGACACCTACACAAGCTCCATAACATCAGACGGTTTCTTCCATCGGGGTGATGCGAAGGAATCCCCATGGAGCAGCTGCAGTTTTTGCAAAGATACTCTTAGCAATACATTGCTGATAAAGAGCTCTCTGTGATATATAAAGGGTCTGAGAGGCTGCAGCACTGTGGCCATAATTCACTACTTCTGCTTCAAAATAAATCTTACCCCAAATGGCATGTAATGAAGGTAGGGAAAGGCGGGGGGAATAGAGATATTTCAAGGAACAAAAGATGATAATTGTGTTCCAGGACTGATTTTGTCTTAATTCAACTTATATTTTACAGAACCAGACTCAGGGCTCCTTCATCAGCCCTGCTGGGTCACAAGGTGTTAGATTTCCTGCAGACAAAGCAGCAATTGCAGAAGGACCCTGAAAAAGGAGAGTCTGGACTGGGCAACTGTGTATGGATTCAGAAGATGTGAATTTCATTCCTTTTTCTGCGAGAGATCCCTTGTGTAAGTTTAGGCAAGATGCCACCTTTTTTTCTTCCACCATCCTTTTGGGCTAGGGACTGTTTCTTATTAGCTTTGCACAGAGCTCCTGACACGGAGCCTCTGATCGTGGTGAAGGTCCTTGGCTAACAGCAGAACAACAGGGACGAGAGGGGCATACAGATAATAAAAGCCATTGTTCTGAGTGATTGCATGTGATGATAGATATTGAACAGTAGATAGATATGCTCCCCCCGAGCTTAAGCATTTGAGAACATTTGAAATGCCCCAGGAGTATCTGAAATATTCGCAGAGGGCTGGCAAACATTGCACAGAACCTATGGGGCACTCTCATGCAGCAGCTGGAAGCCAGGCAGAATATTGTAAAGCATCTCAGATAGCAATAGATGTCTGCAGTGAGAGAAAAGAACAGAGCCCTGCAGTCTTTCCTCCATAAGCTGATTTGGAGGCTTCCATACAATGAGTTTGCATATACTACTTTACCTCCCTACTCTCCTTTCTATGTATGGCAACTATATGCCTCTAACAAGCACCAAAACTAAGGAATGAT
Organism: Megaceryle torquata; assembly: GCA_024611175.1. Lineage (NCBI taxonomy): Eukaryota > Metazoa > Chordata > Aves > Coraciiformes > Cerylidae > Megaceryle > Megaceryle torquata. The sequence continues at coordinate 46,034 of JANIJG010002930.1, read as the reverse complement.
ATGCTGTAGCTCACGAAAAGGAAGAAAATTCCCAACTTACTTTCCAGGTCATATCATCCTAGGCAGTATCTAAACCAGGGGTGGTAAGCACTGCAAGCAGCACTCTTTCCATTCTGTATGGCCACACTCTAAACACACACATCATCTGCAGCACCAAGCTCCCCCTTGCTGGAGAGGACTACTGCAGCCTAGAGACAGGGCGAAGGGCAGCAGAGGGGAGCTGTGGGCTGAGCAGCAGTAGTGAGCACTCATTCTGTAGTGAGTTGGCCACAAACTTGTAGGTCATGTTAACAGGGATTCAGTAGACACAAACCCATTTTTCCCATGAACTGAACCAAAAGAAAAGGTGCTGCTATTCTAGCCCAACCACCAGAATAAAAGATAGATGAAGTGAAGTGGATCTATTCCTTATCCCATAAAAACAGAGGTGGAAATCAATCATCTAGACTTGCCATCACCTCTCTGAAACTGGATAATCTTATGTTTAGACTCAATAAGGAACAGAAAAAAAAAAGTCTGTTTGTATAAAACAAGGATGGCATTTTACATATTTATATGAAATAAATTAATGATCAATAATCTTTGAGGGGAGGAAATGAAGAGAGAAAGGGAGTTAAGAATCTACATGTAGCTCCAAGAAAACCTGAAGGGAATAATTAGATAGAACATCTAACATACTTTTGTAGCTCAAGGATATCTTCGATAAATGCAAGTTAAGATCTAGATTGTCCCCAAGGACTGATTCCCTAACCACGTGGGTTAAATAAGTGTCTAACAGCTTGTCAGCTCAATACAAGGGAAGAGATCAGCCTGCAGATTTAGTCTTGGGATAAGTAGATTAAATGTCATTTTCTTTCCCTTTTGTCACCTGCTTCTTTATAAATCTTTGTAACTGTAGTGTCTATTTTGGATTTTGTAATTTTTTTTTTTTTTTTTTTACTTGCTTTTGCCTTCAAGACCTGCTTTGAGCTTAGGGTAACTAAGTGGTGGACACTGGAACAGGTTGCCCAGGGAGGTGGTTGAGGCCCCATCCCTGGAGACATTCAACTAGAGCTCTGAGCACCCTGCTCTAGTTGAGGCTGTCCCTGCTCTCAGCAGGGGGGGTTGGACTGGATGACCTCTGGAGGTCCCTTCCCACCCAGACATTTCTCTTTCTTTGTTTAATGTGCCCCACCTTCCCCTGTAAAAGTAGTTTAATGTTCCACAGTCTCCAGCAGAGGTAGTTTACAACCTCCCTGATGTTGTGAAATCTGCTGTGAGAGGTCGTTGCTCCCAGGGCTCCTCTCGCTCATCCTGGCCCAGTGTAGATCCCCAACAGCTGGCACAGCCAGTGATGAGCCAGAACCTATCCCTTGGTATCAGGTAGACAGCCTTAAATTGCCATTGCAAGTGGAGCCAGCATACAGTCTGTGCTTTTGTTACGTGTGCCCCACACGTGCTCCCAGAGGCAGGTACTCTCCCAGAGCTGGGGTGGTGGCAGTCAACACTGTGAAGCCTGCGTGGCTATTGTCTCCCTCCCTGCTGGGTATTTCCCACAGCACAGCAGGAGAGAAAAAGGAATACAAATCATGGAGCCAGAATCTCACTCCTTGAGTTTTTCCTATCTGTAAGGCATTAGTCACACCTCTGAAATCATAGGCAAATGTTTCCTAATAATAAGTAATAATCTGTAGAGCTAATTTATTGCCAGACAAGGTCAGCAAACCAAATGCAGTCAGTGGACTTTAAAAAGGAATGAATGCTTTTAGGGCCATTGACAATATTTATAGTTCTATTAACCTAATAAAAGGGAGGTTGAATGTCATCCACACAGGGTCAGAAACAGTTCTGGCCTTTCGTACACAGCACAATGCAATTGTCCAAATGCATTAGACAGCTTCCTAACCATGTGACAGAAGCTACTGGGTCACTGGGAAACACAGTGTAGTTCTGTAACATTACACAATGTTGGGTTTTTAGTAATAAAATTAAGATAAATTCCTTCTTGCACTGCGTGTAGACAAGCAGAAGTTAAAAGGACTGACTTTTGTTTTTCACATGGTAGCAAAAAGACAGCAGCTGTAATGAACTATGGATAGAGTTTTGTTTGACCCTTCAAAGAAAGACCTTAACTCTAGAGCTTTTAACCTTTAACTCTTAATGAAAGACATACTTCTCAGTTAGGTAACTCATGTGTGAATCATTCCAGGATAAAACCATGAAGCAGACTAGACATTTTAGTAAACTGAATCTACTCCCATGGATTTATTTGTAGGCTCATAGCCTGAAGCATGAGATAACAACACTATGTAAATGAGAAAACATCATAAATAAATTATTTTGTACGATGATATTTTTAGCCACCTTTTCAGAAACTCCACCCCAAAATGTAGTGTTTTGGCACGCAAGAAAACAAATTACTCAGGAAAAAAACTATTCCACAATTTCTGAACAGCTTTATATTTGGACATGTGAGAGAGAATTAATCTTTCTTACCTTTGCCTTCGAAACAGTGATTTCTGCAGCCTGGTTGTCTAGATTTGCTCTCCAGCCAAGAGTGTCTCTTTTAGATGCAGTCTCAGACCAGGATGAATTGCCTTTGGGCATGGCTGTATCTCTCCGCCACCTTTACAAGCTATAGAAGAAATCTAAGTCAGCCTCGATGCCAAACTACACTGCTGAGTTTTACCTGAACAATTGATTTAGGTACAGACCTACTCAAGAGTAACAGTGCCTTGCTTCATTTTAATGTAATCTGCTTGGACAGTGGGTTTAACTGAATGGAAGTAAAGCACTATTCGTGGACACTGAGTAAGCATGTACAGGCTATGGGCAGAAAAGCACTCATTTTCACATCATCAACTGATGCTCACTATTAATTCTCATTACTTTACAAGCAGCAAGAGCAGAAACTGCCCCACCAGTGTGGCTTGACCAACAATCAATGGCTTGTTAAACTACCACAGGTTGCTGGTGGTGGATCATGTGCTTTTATTCACAGATTTACTCAAGAATGTTTCCTACACTTCAAATGTACATGCTGCTTTAATTTGAATTAACTTTCAGCTGGGGATATGTCCCCAATGCTAGATATTTAGAACAACATTCTCACTTATGCTTACTTGGAGTTCATGTCCTCAAAGGTAGTTCAGTTCAAATGAATAGAAGTTACAGAGCTAAATATATTTTAGGAGATGGAGTTAAGTTCCATTTTCAAAATAACAGGCACTTAAGAGTTGAAGCTTTATTGAAATAGAGTCAGTGGAACAGAGAGAGGTTCCTGAATCCTCCTGGTAAAGACACCCAGGTTATAAAGTCTGTCCTAACACGATGAAATGTCTTTTAAAGCTTAGTTGTAGCTGATTCATAAGGCATAAATTCAAGGAGTGAAGACATACACCTCTTGTCTCTACCTATAGCATATTCTATGCAATGATTGCTCACCTGAACATAACAGAATCATCCTAGAAGTAAGCACATGTCAAGGTTTAGGGTCAGGCCTATCCACTAGACCTATAACAGATGCTTTCTGCTAACCCTTCTCCCTTCCCAAAGAGGGAGGGAAAGGGAATAAGGAAGAGATACTTATGGATTAGAAAACTAAAACAGTTCTAATGAGAATAGTAACAACAACATGGAATATACACAAATATATACAAACCCCATATTTAAACCAAACGCCCCTGATGGCAGCTGCGTCACTGTCACCACTGATGCTGTGGAGCAGGCACGGGGGAAAGCCTCAGACTGGACTCTGCAGCAGACAGGAACTGGATTCAGGGACACACAGAGTGAGAGGGAAGGCGTCCTCCTCAGATGCCTCCTGAAATACCTCATTGGTCCATTTAGGGTCACCTGTCCTGTCCACACCTCCCCACAGGTGCAGCCTTTTGCTTTCTGCACCCCCAGCATGGTACACAATTTAGCAGTGACCTTGATCTGCAAACCAATCCTTGGCAGTAACTAAACATTGAGTGTTGTCGCTGCCGGGAGCAGACCCTGTCTGTGCAAACAGGCTGCTGACTGCAGAAAGTGACGGTACTTAGAAGAAACTGAGCTGAAAAGTAAAAGCACTGAACAGAATTAGTTGTGTTCTAACCCAAACCAGGACAGCACAGAGTTAGTCTTCTCAAAACGTATCTATACACACACTCAAAAGTATGTACCTGTAAGCCTTTTCATTTGTTACCTTTCTTCATGCTAAATCTCTGGCCCTTGTGCTTATTACTATGAATGGAAGTAGTAAAAGTTGTTTTCATTAAGCTCACCTCCATCATTAAGGAACTGATGAATGATTAATTTCTGCTGTGGCCAAAGGAAGGTGAAACTGCCATTTTTACTCCTATTCCTACTACTATTTGCTGGCTTTTTTGAAAGATGTATCAAAAGTGCTGAAAAAAAAAGTCAGTTTGACACTTTTTACTGCCAGAGCTCATACAAGGTACTCTAAGCTGCATCCAGCCTTCACTGTGGCAAAATATACTTAGTGGGTTTTATCTGGTGGCCACATGGGAAGCTATTGTCATCCAAATACAAAAGCTCATTAAAATTCTCAAGACCAGTGAGTGAAGTCCTATATTCCTTTTTGATTTTTTTATCTTTCTTATCCCTGTCAGATGTTCAGGTCTCATGGATTATAAGGCCATTAGGAATCTTCAGATGTCTTGTTTTGACTTCTGTGTAAGCAATTTTACTTGCTCCATAGGAGCCCAGCAACATGTTTTCTTTCTTCCTTTTTCTTCTTCTTCTTCTCTCTTTTTTTTTTTTTTTTTTATTGTTCTGCTTGTATTTTACATATTTTGCTCTAACGGGGGCAAAATTTGCACTAAAGCCTGATGGGATCACTCGTGGAGTCAGACCATGACTGCACAAAATAGTGGCAATAGACACAAGTTAGAGTAGAAAAATGAGTTTCCTCATAAATCTCAATTTTCAGTCACATGATCAACTTCTGCTAGCCTAGTGAGCTGTCAGTCATCTGTAACTCTCCTGTGTGCATGTCCTTACCTTATGTAAAATGCAACACCACGACGGAGCTCCGTTTGCTTTTAGTGCTTTAACCATAAGCTTGAGTGCACAAGTGTGGACCTTTATGGCACCTGCCATGCCACAGTATTTTTACACTGTGGAAGTGTGACCATTTGCATGAACCATCAATGTGTTTTTGCTGGCAAGAAATGCACTATATTTTTCCATGCAGAAGCTGGATATGTATTTGCTCCTGAAGGAAAGGTGAGCGGAAGGTCTGGCTGTATCGCTCCACAGTTAGTGATGCATTGCACACTTTACTTCAGAACTCTGTTCCAGATAATGCTATTTCACATCCTCCTGATGCTCCCCGGTTTGAATTGAATTTGTATGCAGTTTGTGTCACTTAGGAACAAGGAGAAAGAAATAACACAGTTGTAGTACATGATAATAATGCCTTTCTCCCACTTTTTTCTGTCTTGAGTAACAGAACGAGAAATTCTCTGGGACAAGGAATGATTCTTAACATGTCTATTCAAAATGGCCAATACTCCTCATGGCAGAGGCTTCTGGAACTACTGCAAAATATTCTGTGAAAAAGCGGGGAGAGGAAAAATTGCTGTGTTGGTTAGGCCTTGATAGCTACGAAGGGGAGCCAAGGCCATTAAGTCAGATATATCCAACTGTGCTGTAGACACTGCTCTTTAGTCCACTGGAAGTTAGGTGAGATGAATCCCTCTGTAATGTGTTCCTTCCCAGTATTTAGTATAAACCAGCAGATTTTGTGCTTGGCTGGTCTTTCAAATCTGCAGTGGGAACTTTTTCCCTCTAAACCTATTCTCTGTATCTTGTGGTGGGAACTGACAACTCGTCTTGATCCTGTGTGGAATTAGAAGTAGCGTGACATTCCCCAAGGTTATAACAAAGCCACTGTGAAAACAAAAACACATCATCAGGGCTGGCACAAAAACTAAGGTCCTATTTGAGCCTTTTGTATAATTTCTGCTTTGTCTGTGGAACTAGCTATTTCTGGACAGGCACACTCGGGGATGAGCCACAAAATGTCAGGCAGAGGACATGGACTATAACAGTGGGGGGCAAGATACTAAACTATTAGGTCCACTGATGTTAGCGTTTCTCATAAATATTATTTGTCTATCTGACAACACAGTTAACCAGGTCACACTTTGTCTTCTCAGCTGATTTCCTATTAAATATCCTTTCCTCCAGTCTGTATAGATACATTCTTCTGCCTTTTCCTATGAGGCAGTCATCTGTGGTGTGGAAGTGAAAGAGCTGAACCGGTGCAGTGCCATTCCTGAGATAACTTGCCTTTCCCTCTTCACTTTAAAACTTGTCCTGTTTGCCTTGTTGAATGCTACCAATCTCTTTTCTTAAAGGGAGTTTTGCTGCTTTATGTATTTGCACGCAACTGATCAGTGCTCTGTTTTGTAAAATAACAAATCCAAAAAATCTCCTTCAAGAGCAGGCCCTTGATAGAGTGTGGGCCCTTGATGCTGTAGCTGTTATCCCGAGGTACTTGACTTCTGTCCTCCTTTGTCTCCCATTGTGTCAGACTGATGGTTCTGTCCTTACTCTTGTTTGTGCCCATCAGAGAATTAAAGCACTCGAAGCAAAACAGAGAGACCCTCTCTGTTCAGGAGAAATCCCGATCTGCAGCAGGGAGTGATCAGCTGTGAGCTGCATTTTGCATATCTGTGGGTGAGATGCTGGCCGCTAGTACCAAGTTCAGTTCAAGCATCAAACAGATAAGAGCACTAAATGAATTTTATAGAGGTTTCCTGGGTGCTGCTTTCCAACTCTGAGGAGACCCTCTGCAACCGAAATCTTGCGCGGATAGATCCGTTCTATCAACTCTCACTCTGTGAGCAGGAGTGTTTTCTCTTTTACACATAGGCCACGTTGTTTTGATGAATAAGAGGAGTGGAATGTATGTATGAAGTCTATCTTACACCATCCTAAATCAGTTTCCTTTCAAATAGCACCTTTCCTCTCCACAGCAATTTAGAGAGCTTTCAATGAAGACTAAGATGAGCAAAAATGCTTCTCTAAGTATTACAGTGAACATCTGTATGCTCTTCCATAGCTAGATTACCAAAGGAAGGAAAGACAAGGGATGAATACCATCAAGCAAAATGTGAGGGAGCTACTGTGACCATAATCTGTCAGAGACCAGCACACCTCTTCCTTTTCCCTGTCTGCAACAATACCTCATGGCTCTAATGATGTACCACATTTCTGACCTGGGAAAGCCTTTACAGTTATACCAGCTCAGGTCTGTTTCAGAATCAGCTTCCTCTATGTACCACCTGCAGTAGCCTTTAATAGTCTTTAATTTATTTGTATTTTAAGTCAAAGCCGTAGTTCTTGTAAAGTCACAAGTGAAATACTGAGATAAGCATCTCCACCTACTGAATGTTTTCAGACCATCTATGAAGACCAACAAAGGAAAAGGTTTGCATAAGTAAAATCCATTTCTTGAGGCAAATACAAACATCATCTGACACCATCTGACAGGCGAGATGATACAGTGTTCCCTTCTGAACAGAGGAAAAGGAGAGGTAAAAATATTGGCCACTTTCACTTGATAATTGCTTAACATCTCTGGCTCTTACTAGGCTAGTCAGCAAGGCCTGGCAACTGAGATCCCTGTGCAATAGCTAGGGCTTTAAAGATACCAGATCAGCAATTCCAGGGCAGAGGCTTTAGACTCTCCAAATCTGTCCCTGGAAAAAGGAGTGCACAGCCAAGCAAGGGTATCAGCTGACAGCGTGTGAGCTGGTTTATGCTAATGCTCATGGCAATATTGCCCCTACAGTGATGCTCAGAAAACAAAACAAAACAAAATATCAAAACCAAAAAATATCCACGTTTGTTTTTAGAGCCTGTTCGGCAGCATTCAGACCTGGTGATGGATGCCTCTTCAGAACAAATGTATCCTTTATTCAGTTTAGTTTACTCGCTTCCATTTTCCAGAGGCTGTGCGAGGGTTTAATGCAGTTTAACTAATCCATTATAAATGCACATGGTTGTTAAAGCTGGATTTAACCTTCCTCGGTGTCGCCGTGTCAACAAATGCTGTAGTCATGGGGGTATTTACAAGAAGAATGATAATACGGGGCAGGCCAGCCTCACTTTACAGCCTGTGGAGAGAGAATGGTTATACTTACTGTTAAATGCCAAGAGCTGGACTGCTTAGAAGAACTCTCCCCCTTCACCGACTATGGAAGAAGGCTCAGCAGACTGATTGCTTTTATTTTTACCTAAATTAGCCTTTAGGAGTACCCTGTATTCTGCATGCTAATATCATAATGTACCTACAGAGGTTACTACATTTTGAAAGTAAGTAGTCTCTCTATGGGTCCGTTGGCACTGGTATAACAATATAAAAGAACTTGTAACTGCGCTGAATGAAAGAGTGTAACTGCTGAAGAGATAAACAAATTATTCTGTGCTCTCTGGAAATATAATAACTCTCAGTACTCCGGATGAAAACCTTTTAAGATGTTTGGCAACAATATTTTCCGCTCCTATTTGCTTTTACCCTAGGCCCATCAGCTGCATTAATAATGAACGAGGTGAAAATAACAGCTGAGACAATCTTTGTCTTCCCGAAGACATTGATTGCAATTTTGTTACATCTGATTCTTGACTTTATAAAAGCTTATCCTTTCCTGAGGGCTGGAATCCGAAACTTAGAGAAAATTGACATTTAAAATAGGTTTAATGAGACTTTTACCTTTAAAAAAAACATAATGAAAAATTATATGTAGAAAACGAGGCTTGTAGAAATGCTATAATCTTCTCCATCAGCAGTGAAGTTATTGGAAATCATCCCCTTTCAATACCAAGTATTAGCTGGTTCAGTCTTTGCTAGAAAAGGTGATCTGGTTTCCGCTGCTCTGGGATTGGAGTGGCTGTTAGAGGCAGAACACACCTCCCTTGGCTCAGCAGACATGTTTGTTTTAGCTGTATAATTGCATACTCACACCTATGACTGTTAAGCAGCATATGGACACCTCTCCGAGACTTCGGTGCATTTCTGCCTAGAATTCCAGCAGAATTTTCCTGCATGGGTTAGGAAACCTGCAAAGAAGCAAATCCTGAAATGTTATCAGGACAAACTACCAATCAGGGATGATTCCTGCAAAGCCTTTCTCGGAGTGTGTTCAACTGTTTTTCTTCTGGCGTGTTGCTGAATCTCTGTAGTTTCTGGTTTGTGACTCAGCTTTTCTCAGTCACCCACTTATCTCCTAAGTAAGAAGTTCATGCTTATTATAACTCTACCAATACTACTGCGTTGAGATCATCACTGGCAGGGACTCATCCTTGCATTTTGACATCATATATTCCTAACTCCATGTAAAAAGAGCAGTCAGAAACCCGCTACAAGCACAATCTTGAGAATCTGAGCTATAAGGCTAAAATAAATATAAAAATTGTACAAGGGATTTATTCCAGGCATAGGAGGATCTAATTTTTTACTTCTTGTACATCTCTGAGAATAAGGTGGTTCATAAACTGAACAACAGCAAGAAGTCCCTGGATTATTGGAGTTTAGACACTTTTCTGACATACTGCTTTCTGGCTCTTCAAAGGCTGCAGCTCAACGGCCTCTGCTCTTCCCTGTCATTTTGCATCTGGCTCTGTCTCCTGTCTAGAATGCAAAAGAGCTCTTGGCCCCTTCCAGACACGATGTTTAACTAGGTCTCCCACCAGTTTTGGAAAGGGGTTATGACACTTCCCCCCCAGCTCACAGAATGAGATTGCCTAGCCCAGAACCAAAGAGAGGTGTTCACAAGCTCCGTCGGCTCCAATTCCCTCCTTTCATCAGGTATGCACTTTCTAAACACTGATACAACCTTCTGGTCAGTGAAGTGCCTTGGGCTTGATTATCATGGCAAGTCCTCAAAGACTATCTCACTGAAAAGAGAAACTCTGCCTCCGTGTCTTCAATGGTCATGCTTGGGGGGGGGGTGTGGGGTGTGTGTGTGTTGATGCCATGAGGGACTCTGGGATGCTAAAGGTGATATCCCTGGGAGGTGAGGGTAGCAGGTCCGTAGCAGGTCCTAGGTGCACCTCTCCTGGGCTGGGAAATGTGAGTGCTGAGAGAGCAGTGGTGACTGCAGCCAACCCAGGTCCCAGGTGTATGCGGAGGGGAGATCCCACCACCACATTTCCAGAGAGCTTCCCCCTAGGGCCTTTGATGGCGACTGTGAGAATATGCCTGAGAGATCACTGATAGCAAATGCCTGCTTGGTGCCTGCTGCCCTCCCCTGCCCAGTCAGGACCTTACTAATGCCTTGTCTGTCCAGTTGTTAATGCCTCCCACACTGGGACAGCCCAGCACGGCTCGGTGGCCCCACTCACAGGACACGTTTTCTGGGGGCTTTCCCAGGCTTCTCACCCTGTACTAGTACACAGAATGCAGCAAGCTGCCCTCAGACCCTAGTGACTCTGGGGACTAGACCTTCAGAGGACAAACATGTCTACCTCAGAGGCTTTGCATCCTGTTCCTGGCCATGTAGCCAGTGCCTGGTGGGTTTGGTGCCATCCATGGCTCTCTGGTCTGCCTGCTCTCCTTGCTCTCCTCATCTGGCAGAGTGTGCACTCTGCAGTGGGTTACTCACAGCACAATGTGATTAACATGGCTGGGAACTCTCTGGCACAATGTCCTGAGAGATTCTAAGTGCCAGGAAGTCTAATACCTGCAAATATATTTATCTACCTTTGAATATTTCATCGAGTTGGAATTAATGAACTGGATCTTTTACACAGAAGTTTTATGAATTATGTACCAAAATCGACGAGTTCCTACTTTGCCCGTATTTTACTTTGTCTCAAAGCCACAGTGGGGATCATAGCCCATCAAAGCTACTGCAGCAATTAGAGATCAAATGGCACTGAGGCAGGCGTGCAAGGCCTGCAGTATTCCCCTGTTCACAGCCCAGGAAAAAGCCTCTGCTTAGTACATCATAGTCTCGCTTCTCATTTTGCTGTATTTCGTGCTCACCTCCTCGTCTGCCTCACTGTCATGGGGAACATGGGGTCCTTGGAAGCAAACTTGCCACTGCCACTCATCAAACACACCTACCTGGCCTTCACCTCTCACCTGTCATCCCGACATGGTTGCCTGGTCTTCCTGCACCCCTATTAGGGAATGACTTCTGTACCTTCCCTTCCAGCAGTGACTGCGATGGAAGCTTTCAGGATATAGATTTTTTTCTTTTTTTTAAAAAAGAAGAAATAAGTTTTACATGTGAAGTTGTTTCATGTTGCCAGAGTGCTTCTGGCTTAGCCAGAAGCCACCATCTTCAGTAGCAGGTACTGAAAAACTGTAACCTTATAGTTCTGCATAGAAAGTATTTAGCTAAAAACGAAATCCCCCTGTGCATAGTGGGGTGGGAGGAACAAGAAAGAGGCACAGTGAGAAGATGCTAATTGTGCAGCTTGTTGTGCTAGCGGAAGGCATACTGGTACTGTGCTGATGAGAGCAGTATAAAAATAACCCAGATTTAAGCGAGACTTCCACCATTCTCATGCTCCTCACCTCTCCCCTGAATCACATTTGCAGGCTGCTGCATTGGTTCCTGTGAGGGCCACTGAGACCGAGTTCTGAGTGGAGTTTAATTAAAACTGGAATCAGAGGTGTGAGAGACAAGTTCTTTCAGGCTGGCATGTGAAGAACATTGTGCCACATGGAAAAGAAGAAAGCCTTTCCCCTCGATGTTTTTCCTGCTTCCCAGGTTTTGCAGTTGGGACCTCAAATGTTCCTTCCATGTGTCCCCGCTATATCCAAGTCAAACAAGGTGAAATCCAGATTGTAGCTAATGACTAAGTGCATTCCTTATAAATACTTTTCCCCGTATCCTTCTTGATTCCCAGAGCTCTGCTGAAGTCATTGAATCCAAGCAAGCTCAAGGGGAGCTTGCCAAATTCTTCAGCTATCTGCACACGTCCCCCTTCTTACAGGAGGCAGCTTTTTATGTCCTGTCAATCCCTTCTCCTTCCAGATCTTAAGGTGTAACTCTGACTACCTATAGTTCTGCACCAGTTACCGTAGGAAAGTAGTTTCCTTGCAACTTCGGACAGATCTTTTTTGCAAGGAAGTGGATTCTCCTGTTGATCCCTCTGCACTTCTCAGGCAGTGGCACAGTGCAACACCGTGGTGTTTCCCCAGCTCTGCTGCTGGCACAGCAGGCTTGTGACCCAGGACCTGTTTGGACACTGCACTGCCTCACAAGCCAGAAAATCAACTTGAGCAATGGGTTACACAGCTGGACACTCCGGTCCTGAGCCATAGTATCTAACTGACACTGTCAGCAGAGAATTCCCTGGCTCAGATGTGGAGGTCAGCATGGATTTCATAGTTCTTCAAATGCCATTCTATTACTAGCATGGCCCAGACGCTTAACTTCTGGTTTCTGGCTACTGAATTGGCTAGAGTAAAGGAGAGATGATCATCCTAAATGAAGGAGGGTTGCTTTTTTTTATATGCAGAACTCCTTCCTCCCAGAACAAATCTTTAAGCAAGCAAAGAATGACAAAGGTGCAATCTGTCTGCAGTTACAATGCTAATGAGTCTTTTCATTAATTGGTTCCTACATGGCCGGAGTCAAGGCACCTCTGGCAAATAATTGACTATAGAGACATGAAGCTGCCTCTTAAGTTGAGTCCAATAGTAATAATATGGTATTGGATCTCTCCCCTAGGAGACGATGCAGCAAACAGGTATGTTAAACCTCCAAGTTCCTGCCTGGCTGCTGCAGTGAACACTCACATTGAAGAATATGTCAAAGACTCACGACAAAGCACGGTACATTGCCAGCTTTGCAGAGGACTCTCAAGTCACTGTGTGGTACAAGTAAAGTGGAATTGGCAGCCTCCTCCCAGTCCCTGGACAGTTTTTTTTTAAAAGAAACCATCATTCTTAAATTGGTGTGGCACTGGTTGTGTTGCAAGAATTCCCTGTGACTTTTCTGTATGGGTTTTCTTCATTCCGCTTGGATCTCTGCTTAACTGGCAGCCCCTGTTGTGTTGTTCAGTGACATGGGAAAATACGTGCACACCACGTACCACTAGCACATTATTTTACTCTAGTTCTACACAACCATTCAACCCAAGTCCCTAAAGTTTAACAGATGATGCTACGTGAACACGTAGTTCCTAGCTCTCCAGTTCTTCCATAGACATCTTTAAGTCACAGTTCATGTACATCTTGTGCTGCAGAAAGCCCTGAGCAGCAAGATGAACAGCAGTTTAAAATGTACACAGGCAAGTGTGTAAAAGTAAAATAAAAAGTAATAGCACAAAACATTGTCTTAATAAAAAGCAACCAGGCAATTGACAATAAGTTAGCCAACTGCAGGAGGAATGTAAAGTCTTTGTCATTGCAGCACAAATGCCATTTTCTGTCTCAAATCTGACATCTCCAGAACTCTATCAGCAGCATCACTGCCAAAGAGACCTTCCAAACTGCTAATAAATGCACAAGACACATGGCATAATAAGAAAGATATCTTATTTTTATTATTATTATGAGAGGGCAGTGAATATAAATTTCACTGACTGGTGTGTATAATAAAGAAAGCTGAGTGCCAACACTGGGAAACACTGAGGAATGAAAACAGCCAGTAATAAATAGCTGTAAGGTTAAAGCCATCCAGAATGCAAATAAACACCATACTAAAAAGCTGGAGTTCACAATGCTTTCTCTATGGCCTCTCATACACAGAAAAACAAAGTTATGAACAGAAGGGGAGGAAAAAAAAAAACAACATAAAAATCACAGAATGATAGGGGCTGGAAGGGACCTCTGGAGGTCATCTGGTGCCCCCCCCAAGACAGGTTCACAGAGAGATGGTCACACAAGAACATGTCCAGCTGGGGTTTGAACGTCTTCAGAGATGGGAGACTCTAACAGCAGTCTGGGCAGCCTGGTCCAGTGCTCCATCACCCTCAAAGTAAAGAAGATCATTCTGATGTTTAGATAGAACTTCCTAGGTCCAAATTTGTGTCCATTACCTCCTGTTCTGACACTGGGCACCACTAGAAAAAGACTGGCCCCATCTCCTGACACACACCCTTTAAGTATTTATAAGCATTGATACAATCCTCTCTCGGTCTTCTCTTCTCTGGACTAAAAAGACCCAACTCTCTCAGCCTTTCCTCATAAGAGAGATGTTCCAGTCCCCTAATCATCTTCGTAGACTGTTGCTGTACCTGCTCCTGTAGTTCTCTGTCCTTCTTGAACTGGGAAGCCCAGAACTGGACATAGTGCTCCAGATGTGGCCTCACCGGGGCAGAATAAAGAGGGAGGAAAACTTCCCTTCATCTACTTGACACACTCTTCTTGATGCACCCCAGCATGCCATTGGCCTTCTTGGCCACAAGGACACATGGCTGGTTCATGCTCATCCTGTTGTCCACCAGGACTCCCGGATCTTTTTCTACAGAGCTGCTTTGCAGCAGATCAGCTCCTAACCTGTACTGATACATGAGGTTATTCCTCCCTAACTGCAGTACCCTATGCTTGTCCTTGTTGAATTACATAAAGTTTCTCTCAGCCCTGTCCAGATCTTGCTGAATGGCAGCACAGCCTTCTGGTGTGTCAGTCACTCCTCCCAGTTTTGTGTCACCAGGAAAATGTATGGCCAGATTCTGAGGCAGTGAGCAGCAAGAGAACCGATAGTGGGATCTTTGTGAAAACACAAAAAGAAAGCGTGCAAAGGGGAAGAAGGAAAAAACCATCATGAATCCTGAAAAGCAATAGTATGGAAGAAAAGCAGCAGCTCTGGGGATTGTTAGCAATGAGTTATCACAAGGCTTCTTGCAGACTCAGCCTTGTGTTTCTTTCTGCAGCTCTGCATGTGGTCAGAGCTGGAATAGCAAACAATTCTTGTCTTTTCACCAATTAAGAGATCATAAAACTACACTTATGACTAAATAATATACTGCATTTCTTTTCTTTCTACCTAAGGAAAATGCTGAATGTGGTAAACTTCTGATAACAGAGAAGACGGTTTAAGAGGCAAAAGCATCCAGAACTGAAACTTCTTGCTCCCTGGAAGGAAAGGATGGTGTTTACTACCTTACAAAGGATCCCTCCTCTGGACCACAGCAGCTCTGTGAAACCCTCCCAGCCACCTACTGCCTGTCATGGTTTTTGACATCCTCAGTTGTTGCTGCAGGATGAGCATTTTAGGACACCATTTCCTGCTGCCAGATGGCAAGGTGAAAGTCACCCCAGAGCCAGACCTCTCTTTTCAGCTTTGCGGGAGCACACTGTCTACCTGCCACACCACGTACTGCTCCAGCAGCCTCAGAGCTTAACGCTGGCTAACACATCCAAAGGTCGTGACTAACACGGAGTGTAATGCCAGTAGTTTGTTGCCATCGTGATCTGCAGAAGCATGTTCCTTCCTGAACAGGTGGAAGTTACTAAATAACACCTCAGCAGGGGCAAGCACGAAGTCAGAAAAGATTCTGCACAGATTGAGCTTTAGCTTTGTTTTTCCATTTTTTTTTCCAGGGACTGTGCCCTTTGCAAGGCACAAAGGGACATCTAATGGCTTGTTAATACACTGCAAGTAAGCCCAGTGCTAGAATTGGTGTCATGTGATGAATTCTTCCAGGCCTCATTTTGCCAGTTACTAATGTCTTTTCTACAGGATTTTCAGTCTTATCAGATCTTTTTTTTTTAGCTGCTCATTCCTGAGAAGAAATTTCTATCTTAGACTTTTAGGTATCTACCACTTTCTTACAATGGGGTTATAAAGTGAAAGACATGGAGAGACAAATCAACTTGCTCTTTGTTCCTCAGCTCAAAAGTATTAGACCACTTCTCCCTCAGGCCTTGAGCTCCTGTTTTCATCAGTAAGGATACTGATGTCATTTGAACTTCTGTTTTCCATCCTCCTAGAACAAGGAAACAGTAATTCACCCTACATGCACATTGTCTCCAAACACTGGTTCTGAGCCATATAAATGTTCTTCCTGGGGAAAAAGAAAATGTCTTTCCAACAGTATGTGTCTTCTCACACCAGGGACAAGTACAGTATGTGTAGAGGCCTTTGTGTTGCACAAGAAGTGTCTATCAAAGCTGTCCAAGGAACTCAGGCATTGGTGGGCTCCTGTGTTCAGTCTTGGTTTTCTCATGTCTATCTGTATCAAAAACTAACTTTTTTTCCCCCCTTTTTTTTTTTGTTTTGCCCTAATGGTGGTTGTCTCAGTGCCCAGTCCAGCAGTAGAGCTAATGAGAGGGATGGTTTTAATAAGAAAAATTGCATTAAATGAAATAGCTTTTCAAAATTAATCTTTTTACTAAGAGGATAAGTATTGGTATTTTCAGTGCAGAAAATACTCGGTACTTTTAAACAATTTATTCCTGTGAAAGCTTTCTCTAAATCACTTGGATGTTACTGAATGGCTCTAAAACCTTTTGCCTCATTAACAGTAGTTAAAAATTAGTTTTCCTGTAAACCAAAATGTTCATATTCTGGATTTTTTTTTTTTTTAAAGGGTGATTAAAAGGAGTTCTATGAGGATAAAATATCCTTTCATCAGTCTGCATTTGCAGGATCTGCTGGTTGTTACTGTGTGGCATGCAGATTATTGCACCCTAAACAGCTGTGGTTAGTTACAGCACACATCCGCTGAGGAGGTCGATCACTCCATGATAGAGCTGTCCCACACACAAGGGCAACTGTGACCGTTTCAGTTCCACCAGAGAAATGTATGGTTGAGAGTTCTTGGTACCTCTCTACACATGACCTTTGCTGCCATTTCAAACACAGCTTTCATAAAAGGCCTTCTAAGACCCCTTAGTCTTTCTCTCCATCCTGCCGCTGTGATGCGTGTTGTGGATTCTCACACCCGATGGATCAGCTGCTAGAGAGCAGCCGCTTTATGGGGCATCCAGTGTCGGTTTGCACCTCCTGGGAACAGAAGGCGTTGGCTAAAAGAGCTGGATAACGTGTGTCTGATTTCTCCTTTGTCAAGGTCACACCTGGCTAACTGCCTCTGCAAGAATCCTGGGTATCAGTAATTTACAGCATCCCCCTCTTCTCCACAGAAGAGTTTTTGTTCTTCCTTTGAAAGTTCCCTTGTCTGCTCCGATCTCTACGGAGAGAAAGTGAGTGAAGGGGCCTCATTATTTTAAATGGGGCTTGACAGAACCTAACAAAGAGCATAAAACAGAGCAATTTTCACAGGCAATCGCACCAAGGCACTTAAAGCAAGGCTGAGAACTCAATTACAGCCCATTACTGTCGGAGCTGTCTCTCGCTCTCTTGCTCTTTCCCTGTCCATTGGTTTCTGCAAGATGAACTCGGTATTGGCAAAGGTCATTCACTCCAGCTGTAGCATTTTGGCTAGCAGTTCCCATTAGGCACAGACCGGTGAGGATCTCGGTGTTCTCACAAATACAAGGGGAGAAACAATTCAAGAAAAATGTGTTTTCCGCCTCGCTAATACTGAAAAATAGCAAGATCCAGTCAACTGCATGGCAAAAAAGCATCAGCTTCTTACTTCTCAGCACAAATCCTCTGTCACCACTCTGAGTATCTTCACTCGTTGTTCCAGGATCCTATACCATCACAGTCCCACCTAGAAGAACACTGAACATTCAGATTTTAAAGCCAGGGGTACTGCAAAGTAGTTAATTTCTTTCTCATTCCCTGGTAGCTTTATCAATTCCTATGCACAGATATCAGCAGTTATTCTTGAAGGAATAATAATCACAGAAAAATCTTGGTTTAAGAGGTTTATGAGGAGCTGCTTCTAGCAAAACATGTGTGCTTTATGAGAACAAATTCTTCATCTGATCTAAAACCTTAGAATCCTATAGCAATTTTCATCACCAATTTATTAACAACCACTTGTCCATTAAAGTGTCCGTGGATTTGACCACCCTCAACGTTCCAGTCATCACAGTCAACATTACAAAATAAATGCATTTTGCATCAATCCCCCCCAGCATATTCCTCCACAAAGCAAGCAATTGTAAAGTAACCAGATGCATGTGACAAGTAGCGTTACGTAGCACCAGGTTGTGCTAGAGAAACAAATGTGAAAAAGAAGCAGTTTTGTAGCTTTGTAGGATTGTCAAGGATCCCAGAGTGAGCACACTGAAACACACAAATCCCTGCTTTCTCAAACTGAAATGAAAACCATACCAGTGAAGTTCAATGAGTCCCCCACGGCACAATGGATTCCCACAGAACAGGAGGACCCAGATATGAACGGGCAGATGTTTCTAACAAAGCAACCTTTCCAACTCTCATCACCAAAGAGCGTTCGTGTGCTCACCCTCACAACTGATGGACTCACCAGATGTCCACCAGCAGCCTTCTTTCACTTTACCTCATACTGAGCTATTCCAAAATGCAAACTACCTCCTTCCCTCTCTCTCCCACTGCACTATCACTCTCAGCTTTCCCTTTTCCACATGTATTACCCACCGTTTCCTCACATTGTTTAAGAGGGAAACACAACTCGATAAAATGAAAAGCAACTGTTTCTAGTCTATACTTAAGCTTGGGCTTTGGTGCTCATCGTGTCTGGCAAAAAAACTGTGACAGAATTTTCTGTGCTTTCCAGCTCCGTACAGAGCGCTAGCATTCTTTACTACACAAGCTGACAAGCTTCATTAAATTTTTCATTGAGTTTTAGCTGGACATGGAGCTTGTCTTAAGACAGTACATTTACAGACAAACATTTTGTGCTGGAATTCAGGAAGCGTTACATGCAATCTAGCTGCATTAAATGGAATCTCATGGGGGAGAGCAGGTCCATGGCCTATTAATTAAAAATGGTGTAGCACAAAGAGACCTGAAAGACTGCAATAGTACCTGATAGACAATTAAAACAAAGTGCTCATAGCTTTGTTGCTTGTCTGTAGTGATAAAATAGAACAATCAGAAAGCTCAATAAAAATCTCTCAGTCTGTATGGAAAGACACATGTTCTGTGCAAGACTGGAAAATGTTAATCTATTTGTGAGCAGTATTACAAATATGCTTTTACACGTTATGAATTCTTTGGTGGCAGACCTAGTTTAAGTGATTTATGCCCTGCCAAAAGTTACTCCTTCACTTCCATCCATTCTACTGGTTGTGTGGGCTTGGTCTAAAGATGTGGAAAATAGTCTATTTCACAGAATCACAGAACTGTAGCAGTAGGGAGGGACCTCTGGAGATCATCGAGTCCAACCCCCCTGCCAGAGCAGGGTCACCCAGGGCAGCCCACACAGGAACAGAGCTAGGTGGGTTTTAGAGAAGGAGATTCCACAACCTCCCTGGGCAGCCTGTTCCAGTGCTTCATCACCCTCATGGTAAAGAAGTATTTTGTCATGTTCAGTTGGAGCTTCCTGTGTTCCAGTTTGTGCCTGTTGCCCCTTGTCCTGTCACTGAGCACCACTGAAAAGAGACTGGCCCCATCCTCTTCACAACCACCTTTCAGATATTTATAAACACAGATAAGATCCCCTCTCAGCCTTCTCTTCTTCAGGCTGGACAGACTCAGATCTCGGTGTTCCAGTTCCTTCATCATCCCTGGAGCTCTCCACTGGATTCTCTCTCGTATTTCCCTGCCCCTCTTGGACTGGGGAGTCCAGAACTGGACACAGTACTCCAGATGTGGCCTTACCAGGGCAGAATAGAGGGGGAGGAGAACCTCCCTTGATCTGCTGATCACACTCTTCTTGACCCAGGACACCTTTTGTTTTACTGGCCACAAGGGCAGAGTGGTATCCCATGGAATTACACTGCCGAATTGCAGCACAGCCTTCTGCTGTGTCAGCCACTCCTCCCAGTTTCATTTCATCAGCAAACTTCCTGAGGCTCCACTCTATCCCCTCATCCAGGTCGTTGATGAAGATGTTGAACAAGGTTGGACCCATTACTGGTAAGAACCAGGAGAGTGTTGGGGGTGAGGGAGGAAGGGAAGCAGGTTAAGGACAGAAGGATCTTAAGTGTCTCTTTGCTGAAGTCTGCCACATGAAACATTACTCTGACTATTTTCAGAACATTTTCTTTTGCTAACTAATCCAAAAGTAATTATTGGGAACACCTAGATCCTTTGTACCTCTCTAGGAAAAAAAAAAAAAGGTCTTAATAAACCTAGTGAAATTTAGTAAAGCTCCTCATGTCAGCTCATGAGCTGACAATGTGTATGTAATGGTGTTCACTAGCAAACAGCCCGTAACTTGGCACATAATTAATCCAAAATCAGCCTGAATTGAAGTTCATATTGCATGGCAGTTTAAAAAAAAAATACGTATTTTACATTCTTTTTTTCCTCTTTGTTTTAATTGTGGTCAAGAGTGTATACACTCCTTTGAAGGGAAAGGCTAGGATTAGCCATTTTGGCTTTCACTAAAACCAGAAGTGACTCGATGTCATTACAGACCCTGTTTTCATTCCAGGATATGTAGATCCCATTGCTGTAGATAACCACTGTAGATTTTAACTGCTCAGTCTTCAAATCTTCTAAATAAAAGGCTGTCAGGTCAGATTCTGTGATCTGATCCTCGCTTTGATCAAGGCAGACTTGAAGCATTGTGATCACTACCCGGAAAACATTACTTATGTTGCATACATTATTTTTCTTATAGAACCCATGCCAGATATTGTGCCTGTGTTTCCATCAAATTTGTGGACACTTTGGATATTTAATGTTTCTTCAACTTTATCTCTGGCAGAATTTTTAATGTGAAAAAGCAAGCAATTCATTCTACTTTGTATTTGGATGTTTTGCCATAGAACTGTTGAGCTTGGGATACATTACTAATTGCCTACCCAGGTCATTCACCTAAATTATGTCAGAGCTGATTTAATTATCCCTAAAAGCTTCCCTCAAGATGAAATTCCAGCCTAGCCTCGAATATCTCTCAGTATAAAGCATGCCTAGAATTTTTTCCCGTCCTTAAAATAACTAGACTGTGTTAGAAGAATGAGTTACACTACAGAGTTCTCACTCTTATTTTCATACCAGGAAGGCAATGAATACCACAGAATTGTGAAGGGGTTTTTTTTCCCTGTTATCCATTCCCTTTATTGGTACAGAGTATTCCCCAACCCAGCTTTCATGCTAACCGTCGTTACTGCTGAAAACTCCTGCCTATAAGCATGCAATTACCTGACTCATTTTTGTTTTCTAAAGGATCAAGCTGAAAATTAATTTTGCTCCCTGAAGTAAGTTGCTAAGTACTTGTGAAAAAAATTAAAAAAAAAAATGTATTTTGGTGCAAAAAAGCATTGAGCTTGGAGATGCATTAAGCAAAGCTGTACCATAGTTGCCATAGTATATAAAAAACAGCTACTTGACTCCAGAATGCATCACAGTCTCTTATTCCACTTAAAATGATAGGTTTTCTTCAGGGAACTTCAACTAATATGCAGAATATGAACTTCAAGCAGCCAAACTCCCCTTCCCACGATGCATTTCTATGGATGTATCTCTGCACCAAAAAATGGTGTCTGTTTAGACATAGATACAGATAGAGGTTTATAGATGTGTTTCTCTTTAAGAAGCTTTGTTTTTCTACAGAATCAGCATTTTTCCAGATTGAAAAATTCCTGTGCATACATTTGTCAAAGACATTTATCTTTAGAAAACAGCCTCAAGGGAAATGTTTCAAATACCTTAGTTTTGAATCAGTACTGCCAAATACCTTCCTTTAGCCACCTTCACACTGTACCAAAGGATGGCTTCTGGCCTCATTCGGTGATCAGTGCATGAGGCACCTTTAGGGTTAAGTGAAGCTTCCTCTGATATGTGATGTAGATGGCCTTAAAACGAACACAGGAATGTGTTCCCGATGGATCAAACCACTCTCTTAGCAGATGTGTTATCCATATCTTCCGTGCTCCTGCTATACATACTTCTACTACCTTTAGCTAAAGATGAAGTTTGATATTGTTTATACCTTTTAAGATCTGTAATGGGTAGAGTATTGCAAAAATGTTAAGAATGCTGTACCAAGGCTCTTTGAATAGCAGAGGACAATGCTCCTCTCTTGTCTCCCAGATATGCTATCAACTTGACATTTGTTTCTAAATGTCAGCAGGACCAGAACGGGAGAGATGAGTCACTGAACTTTTTTTTTGCTGTTGGGTAGGGAGCAAGCATGGATAGTTTAAAATAAGAGCATGGAAAGGAGTGAAAATGTCTGTAGTCAGAAGGAGAGGAGAGGCTGATTTTTCCTGCTGTTGTCTGTCCATGACAGGGGATGGACACGAAGAAGCAAACAGTTCATTCCTAACTAGCTACCTCAGAAGGTAAATGGATGTTTGCAATTTGATTGCTGCTTTATACAGCAAAAACTGGGAATAATGCTCAACTCCTGGGGGGGGGGGTCTGGAAGGTAAGAGATGGTCCTGTGGTTGAAACTCAGAGAGGAGTCCTTCATTGAATACTACATGGAGACAAGCAGAGAATGCAGGATACAGAGCGTGTGATTTACATCTGAGAGGAGTGAAAATGGAAAAGGGGGAAATGAAAGGAGGAAAAACGGCTCCAGATCTATGCTGGCTCTAGGCATGAGCAAACTTCAGTCAAAGACTGCTGCCTGAAACATTTTTGAGCTGGCTTTTGCAGAGCAGGGTCAGCAACCAGAAGAACCGCTGTAGTTTTGAGAAGTTACAGAAACTTCAGAAGGGATCTCTAAGGAGTATGTTTATGCATGATCCCTGGCAGGGCACTTCAGTTTGCTAATGAATCTAAGGAAAGATGGCAAATTTTAATAACTTGGTCCCTTAGGACCCGTTTAATCTGATGCTCCTCACACTGAGGCACCCTTGGCAAGACCAGAGCTTCAGAAGCTTCTGCAGGACCTGGCACTGCCCAAGCTCTGGCTTTGGAGGGGTCTCCTTGCTGGCAAACACCAACTGGGGCCTCCTTCTAGGTGGTAAGAAGAAAAGAGATGCTCTGTAGCCTTGGTCAGTTCCAGGCTGTCTCTTCTCCCATCCATTTTATTTTCATACAGTTCATGTGTCTTCTATACAAACACAGCTTGCTTCTACTTCAGCTGGTTTTGCAGGTTTCTAAAAATGGGG
The DNA here is from genome assembly GCA_024611175.1 of Megaceryle torquata. Taxonomy (NCBI): domain Eukaryota; kingdom Metazoa; phylum Chordata; class Aves; order Coraciiformes; family Cerylidae; genus Megaceryle; species Megaceryle torquata. The sequence goes on along the minus strand of JANIJG010002930.1, from coordinate 23,011 downwards.
TTAAGTGGAGCTCTTACTGAATTATAAGAGAATCATGCCAGGACTCTTCTAGAAATTCTGGCAATAGCTCCAAAACTACTTTCCTTGATAACTTCTCATTTAATCTCACTATTTTTTCCACTTCTCCTATCACCACTGTGTTCAAAAGAGCAACACTGGCCATAGCCATCTTATCCTCCCACGGGGAAATAGAGGATGTGACAGGAGAGACTGTTCTGGGCTAGACTTTATTTTTTCCTTTGTTTTTCATTCCTCCCCTTATCATTTACTCCTATTCCTTTTCTCCTTCTCTTCTTCAGTCTTACAGTCTTCTTTTTCTTACTCCTTATTTTCTCTTTGTGTGACAGATAGAGTAACATGCCAAAGATTAGTTGAAATCAGGAGAATTTAGTTTTCTATTACCACTGCAGCTTTGCACAACACAAGTTAATGTAGCATTGTGGTTGTGATGTTATTGCCAAGCTTGAAAATGGCATTTCAATTCTAAATCACCGTCTTTTATAACTATCTCAAAAAAAAATATTACCTTTGGGCTCAAATTTTTCATGCTTGGGCTCAGTCCAAGACTGAATTGGGTTTAGAAACTTTCATCAAAATCAATCCAGCTGTTTGTTTGGTTGGTTGTTTTTGTTTTTTTTTTTTTTCAAAGTTATGCAATCAGGAGGAAGGAAAAAGTAGTTTTCACCACTTCAGGTATTTTTCATATGCTTTTCATCCCCAGTAACTCAAGCCAACCCTTGAAAGTGAATGTACTCCTGAATGATGCATTGCCTCGTTCGAAGAAATCTGGTTTGGAAATTACATAGTTATAAACATTAGAACATTGTGTGCTGAGCATGCACAAAACATTATTTGCCTTCTTTGATTTAGACCTCTACCCAATAGTGATTAATGTTTCCAGACATGAATATTTGTTTGTGCACTCATGAAAATTAGAGATGGGAAAGATCTGTTGCGTCGTCCCGTTCATCTTACCTCCAAAGGCTTGACATTTGCACTCTCTAGGTGTGCACGTGACAGGAGCTGAGAGGCACAGAAAGCTCCTTTCTTGAAACGTCTCTGCAGAGCTTGAGTGGAACAGGGAGAGTAGTTTTAACTTCGAAGCATGCCTCATTGTTTGTACCTTGGCTTTGCCATCTCAAACGTTTCCTAGAACTTCCTGATATGAATTTCAAGAAACAGTAAAATACGTACTCGGCAGGCTGGACTTTTGCCCAGTCTAGCCTCAGGCAGTGGGGCTTCCTTCACCTGCTTTGTAATTTTGAGTAACCTTAAGATCTATCTCACTGTCAGGAAGCTTCCCTTGATACACCTACTGCGTTGTCGAGATCTTCAGGCTATGGCAATAATCAAATCACGTCCAGTTATGTCACCATAAACAGTACCTCTCTCTTTTTATTATTTGTTCCTTATTATGAATGCACATAGCCTATTATGCTATTGGCAATTAACTTTGTTTAGACAATATAGGTGTGCCTAGCTTCCCTCATCTTGCTCTGTAAGCCTGTTCATCTAGTCATTCAGTCACCTTTAGTTCTCATTGCTCTCATGACTCTCGACCCTGGCTCTCCTTTTATCGAAGCATAAATGGCTTCTGATGCTTTCATTTACACTCCCTCGTATTTGTCAAGAAGTTGGGGTTTTTAATAGCTGTGCCTGGAAAGGAAACCAGTTCTCATTGATACTTAACAGCATTCCATGGCAGGTCTACTCTAGGAAAGCATTTCAGCTGGTTAGAAAATAGTAGGTATTTTTCCTGTAAAAACGATAAAATTGGTTCATAATTTATCTTCATTCTTAACTAAAACTGTGGAATATTTCTCTGATGTTAAAAAAAAAAAGAGAGAGAAAAATAAGATAGAAATAATCCACAAAAATATTATTTAATTTAATTATTAAAATATTTCATGTCATTAAAAATTATTGTGAGCTGGGACATTTCAGACTGTCAGCTATGTTTTTAGGGCAGACTAGCTAAGAGACTTATATAACAGAATTTTAAAACCAGATTTGTATCTGTGTAGTTGAAAAATGAGGATGCTTACAGTTGTTTTAGCATACCACAGTTAGTCCATCACTCCTCGGAAGAACACTGTGACCGAATGATATATTTGAAGGAAAATACCAAAAGAGACAGAATATGTCTTAACTCCCTGACATGTTTCTTCTGGAGGAGCTTATGCAATTTTAAAAATAACAACATTTTTCAAAATGACCATTCATTTTAGAGTCCTCCATTTTCTGAGGCAGTGAGCTGGAACCTCAGTTTCAGAAAGAACTAAGTAGTGCGACTTTTCCAGTGGTCTCCAGTTGATGATTGTAAAAGGAGATACCCAGGTTCAACATTTCTGTTTGCAGACACGTCCTAAACTGTCCCACTGGGACACAGGCAGTAGCACAGCAGGTACAGTGCAGTATAAGCAGTACCCTCGTATTTCTCTTCGCCTGTTTGAAAAATAACTCATCTGTTCAAAAAAATTTCAGATGTTTGACAGGAAGTGAATTGGCTCTAGCTGGTAGATAAGAAGTTGTTATTTTTCTCTAGTTTATTGATGTAAAACCCAATAAAACATTCAACATACAATCACTTACATGACCTCTATGTACAGAAGCAGCTTTAACATTTACTAATTTCTTCCGATAATGAACAAAAAGTGGAAGTTTCCTTCTCCAGAGAATTGTAAATAATCCCCAAACAAGGACATGCTATTGAAAGTGTAAGTTGTCGGAATATGGAATTTTTGCAATTAGATGGTTTCTGAAATGCAATTTGACAGTGTCCCTTTAATCCTATTGTCTGGTTGTCTCTTTGTTGGCTAATTAGAATGATTGTCATTTTCAGATGACGTTCCTCAAAACATCGTAACGTGATTTGAAAAAACCACGTTCTTTGTTAAAAAAAGGTGTGACTTTTATTTGAAGCTTTACAATTGTGAAACCTTGAAAGTGATCAGCTAGGACCTACTGCAATCACATGATCTCCTTATGGACAAAATAACAAGTGGGGGTGGGGGCATTAAAAATTGCGTCCCTCGGACAAAATGAGGGATACTGCAGTCAGCAGTGGCAGCAAAGTGGGATGGATGCTGCCTGCTTTTACAGATCTCACCTTTACATTCTGGTGTTAGCCTTTCTGGGGGCTCATACAGTTAACAAGAAACGCTAGAGGTTAATGCTCTAGCACAGTCATTTGGTAGGCCAGGCACATAAAAAAAAAAAGCTCCTTTAATGTGTTATGTCATGACAACCTTTCCTAAATGATTGCAGTTAACTTTCAGCTGTTAATTAATGAGGCACGTAGCAGAACTGCAGAAGGTAAGCTGACCCATGGTATAAAAGTTTAAACAGAGGGGTTTTTTTTCCCTATCAGCCCTTATTCTTCAATTTCTCAAAAGACTGATTTGTAGATATCAGTTCCCAGACGTCCTCTCAACAGAAGCAAGGCTTAAATGCATTGCATTTGTATTGCGTGTAGATGACTGCAACTGCATTTTACAGGTTTTTTTCTAGAAGGTTCCCTACTTCACTGATTTCAGAGTATGCCCATATGATGGCAGGGTTCTTGACCCTGTGGTCAAAGTAATAATCCTCATCTGGCACTATCACAGTTATTATTCTCACACATATTTATATCACAGCTGCTGAAACTTCAGGATATTACTGCAGTACCAAGAATAAATATTAATATTTCTATAGCAACCAATTGCTCTTAATTACTTTCACAACAGGAGCCAGGTGAAAGAGGAGCCAAGCTTTGAAGGAGAGAGATCCTTATTCAACGCAGTATTTCCAAAGGAGTGAAGTAATGCAGAGGGAACTGGAAATTTGCCAACTGAAGGAGACACCTGAAAGAGGAAAAGATAAATATTTAGCCACTGAGATCTGTTAAAGTACAAAACATCATCTATAATTCAGTTTCAAAATTACTATAGTTAAATATTGTCACAGCTGTGCTACAAACAGGCCTCTGCTGGCAAATTACACAGTAAGTATGAGACATGTATCTAAGTCTTAACTTCTTTCCTCTCTCCTGAAAGTGGGGCTGTCATTGGAACACTTTTTTGGACTGTTGCTAAGTTTGTGCTGTTTTTTCACACTATAGTTACATCTAAACCTGAACAGTGGGAAAAGTGGAAGAGATGACTCCAAAATGAGTCATCCATTGAAGACCTTGATCCAGATTCTGTACAAAAGAGTCGAGTGTGGAGCATCCTGTGACTAGAAGAAAGGGGAGAGAGAGAAACTGGTCTGGCCACCCAGCAGGGGCAGCACATTCACCGTACGTGCAGACGCTTCTGCAAGGGGAGCTTCACACTGGCCATGCTTGTAGCTTTTCAAACTACCCAGCTTGTCCATTCCAGTTTCACTCTTGGTGCCCTCTCCTCTCCTCTTCTAAAACAGTTCTCCATCTTTTATTTCACCTGCTATAAGGTGGTCCTGCTGGGGCAGGGGGGTTGGACTGGATGATCTTTCGAGGTCCCTTCCAACCCTTAACACTCTGTGATTGTTCTGATTATTCTCATTCATCTGTCACAGACCAAATGCTTCCTTTTTATTTTTTTCTTCTCGAGAATGAAATAACCAGGATAAACTGATTAAAATCCTTCCAAATGTGTCCTCACTGTGTCAGTAATACCCTTATCCAGCAATGGTCCAGCAGTCATCACAGCCTCTGCAGTCACAGGAGACATCATTTCCAGCGTACCCTCAGTACTGGCAGTGTGGAATGTATCACAAACATCTTGGCTCCACACCATGTAAGAGAGGTCTCTAGACACATCATATGAAGGTGTGTAAACAGAACTAAAGCCAGCACAGTCAGGGTCTGGCCACTGGGAGGAAGAATGTTGATGGGCACTGCGAGAAGCACTGGGAATGTGCTGTAAGTTCTTAGGAGGTACAGAAAAGCTTCAGTTTGTGTTCTGAAAGGATGTGGGGTTTATGTGAAAGGAAAGGCCACTTCTATAAGCACCGCAGTGCAGAAGGGTGGATAAATTCAGAGCTGACTGGGAAAGAAACCCTCGTGTGGGATTTATCTGAGATTGGCAATCATATAAAGGTGAAATATCAACACAGAGAGAGCTGTTTCTTCTCTGTCATAATCTTTAAGCATCCTTTGATCATTGTGGGTTCGGATGGTAGTCCTTGCTCAGTCTTTATCAAGTGAAAAACATCAGTGAGAATATTTGGATGTTAAATGGGGGGGTAGGTGAATATGAAGGGCTCTTGTGCGAGACTGTGAGAAAAAAAAAAGAAATGGAGCTATTGTCTGTCAGCTCTCTGTCAAGATAAAGTTCCCAAAAGCTACAGCTTCCTTGCAGTCCTTTAGCAGGAAACGGTTGGAGAGCTCGGCTTAAAAGCACCATTTGGCTGCTCAGCTTGCTGGGCAGCACAGCACTGGGGTCCTTGCCCTGGAGCCAGGCTGGTTTTGCCATGCTTGCAGAAGCTCCTGCATCTTTTGCATTGCCATGCTCCTCCCAGCTGGCACTTCAGCAGCTCAGCTCGACAGTCTTGTTTGATTATCACCGAGTGTTAGGTTATTAAAAACAAGCTGTCATCCTCACAGCCTACAACTATAATGTATAATTAAATGCATCCTAGCCTCTATTTCCAAAACACTGTTACAATCATGTCAAGTTGTGATAATCTAACAAAAGGCAGCGGGGAGCAGGGGGAGTCATACACATAGAGCATTCCTTCAGCTCTGCTGTGTGCATCAGCTTCCCTGTTTGCAGGTGTGGAGTCCACGTGTACCATGAAGAAAGAAGTCAGAGGAAGATACGGCAGTAAGGAAAATGAAGTAACATCTTGACAGTGTTGTTAGAAAGATCCTTTTATCATCTCCTGAGGTACTAGTGAGTTACTACCACTTCACACAGTAGATATCCTGATAGCACCGTCTCTAGTCCCTGGAAGAAGTGGTGCCTGGCTCTACTCCTGGCTCCTACTATCTCACCAAACTGGAATTCTTGTGCAGTTATGGTGATGGCTGTAGAGTCTGTGGTAGGGTTAGGTGCAAAAACATTTAAGGCAAGCAAAGCTTCTTTCCCAGTTGCTCTTGGCTGCAATCACTGAGCAAGGTTTTCTATCTGGGACCTTTACATATTGGATCATGCAGCTGGGTATTTCTGTGTAGCCTCTCACTTCCTGCGTGTGCTGTCACTGGACCTCCTGTTTAGCTCTTTGACCTGTCACCATGCTCACAGAAACAGCTGGCTCATGGAAGTGCAGAGGCCAGGCAACCTGCTCTTGAGAGCCAGCCGTGGGATGTGGACTAAAAAGGAAAGTGGTGATTTGAGCCTCGATTCCTGCTAAGCTCCAGTTTGAAGCCCCAGGATGTTCAGATGTTACGTCTGCTCTCTGCTATGGGTGGTCTTTGCATTCACAAATATTTCTTTTGGTTTGTTTTTTTTCTGGCGATTGCAGGGATGAAAAAGATTTGCCTCCCCTGAAAACATCTGAAAATCCATCTTTTCCTTCCTAAATGCAACAACCTCCCCGCCACCCTACAGAGCCACAGTCCTGACTTTCAACCACTCCCAAGCAGGACTCCAGACAGACAGCAGCAACACCTCTTGCAGGGCTACGAGGTACTAAAGCAACGTGACAACTTCACACTGGCCTTCTCAGGAGGGATACTTCCCCTACAGAGGGCATAACAATACCGTAACAAAAGATTGCCTGGAGACTGTCGTTCCCTGCGGTGTACTTGAGTTGCTCGTGGGAGAAAATACACTCCATAAAGGAGGATTGAGAAACACCAGTGATCCATGAGGCAGTCTCGTTTTTGTGTGTGATGCAATTAAATGCCTATTTACAGGTTTATGGTTTGGTCTGGTTCGGTTGATTGTTTGTTTTTTCTGACATCGTTTTGGACTCCCTCCTCCCTATCTAATTTATTATTACTTCATTATATAGTTTGTTAAGCATTGAGAGCCTTAGGGTTTTATTGCACTTATGTAACTTTGCCTCTCCTGAGCACCCTAATTGCATTAGGTGTTTTGAACAAATCTGTTCAGGGTGCGTAGCAGAGGAGTGACATCTCTGATAGTTATAAAGTCTCTTCGTAGAAATGATTTGGAAGCAGCACATGGCTTTAGAAATTACATCTCAGACTTGCTTTTCAGGACAGCACATTGAATGTGGGTAAATAGTTACTGCACGTAAGAGAAAGAAATGGACAGAACCTTCTCAGCTTGCCATTTAGTGCAGCCTTCAGGACCTCATAAAGTGCCTGCTATGTCAGGAACCATCTGAAGCAATTGTACAGATATTTTCAGCTCAGTTCCTGACCTTGTCTCCCTGTCTCACCTTAAAATTTTCTTCTATGATGAATGAAATATTTCTCTTTTTTTTCCCCTAGAATCCCTCTCTCCAATTACCAGTGTGGGGCTGTGACAAGAGGAGAATTATTCTGGATCAGCAAGAGGATCACCTTACTCTGATGAGCTAAGGTCACAAGCAGTTTTGCTGAAGAAGGCACAGAACATTTTTCAGCACCGTTAGAAAAAACACGTGGCAACGGATTTGATTCAACAAATGTTAGTTAAGCTCTTCAAAGCAGAAGAGTCAGTGAGAAGGCTCTGTGTGAGATGGGGATTGTGATATGTCCCGGGATCCCAGTCTGCCTGTCACCCAGCCTGGAGAGCTGCCTGATGTGTGGCACAGCTTTCATTTGGACAATGTGGGTATCCTACAGAAACCAGGACACAGAGGTAAGGAGGTGTGTTTGCCCCCAGTCTTGCTCCTGTATGGTGTTTGGAGGCATCTGGGGCTAGGTACTAAAAAAGAGCTCGTGGGTCCTGCAGGCTATGCTGTAGTTGAGGAACCTTCTCAGAATGGAAATTGTCAATCTCTGCCCAGTGCAAATAGTACAGGGCTATGGCTGAGACGACAGAAGGCTGTGGAATCTTGTTCTGACATGCACAGCCCATGCTTGTGGGAGTTCCATGGTAGCTGTAAATCCGAATCGGCGGTGTACGACAAATCTTATCTGTATATTGTGGCTTTGCTTGTGCAACAGAACAGCCCCAGTGGGGCCCAGATTAGATTTGTATGGGAAGCGTAGTCAGAACTAGGCATTTTTCCTCTGGGAAAATGTGTGTGCTTTGAGAAGATGTCTGTGGGAAAGATAAATAAGTAGCATTGTAATCCGTTGGGTGCAAGGATAAGAGCTAATTAATTGTACTAGTTTTGGCTGGGATAGTGTTAATTGCCTCATAGCTTGTGTGATGCTATGTTCTGCATTTGTGATGAAAACAGTACTGACTCCAGACCAGTGTTTTAGCTGTTGGTGAGTGTCACTTACACAGTGTCAAGGCCTCTTCTGATTCTCAGACTGCCCTGACAGCAAGTAGGCTGGGGGTGCACCAGAATCTGGGAGAGGATGCAGCTGGAACTGACCCCATTGGACCAAGGGGAGCTTTGATACCAGATGACATCACGCTCAACAGTGGAAAGCTTGGCGAAGAAGAAGGAAGGGGTTTGGAATTACGGCATTGTCTTCCCAAATAACCAACCATTCGTCGTGCACAATGAAGCCCAGATTTCCTGGAGATAGATAAACATCTGCCTGGCAATTGTAAGTAGTCTAAGAATCCCTTATTTTGCTTTCCTTGCATGTGCAGCTTTTGCTTTACCTATTGTATTGTCTTTATGTCAACCCATGAGTTTTCACACTCTTACCTTTCCAATTCTCTCCCCCATTCCATGGGGGGAGTGAGGGAGCAGCTGTGTGAGGCTTAGACGCCTACTGGGGTTACACCACAACATCAATATTTGTAATCAGTTCCATGGACAGCATGATAAAGACCGGTGCAAATTATCTAGTCTTTTTTTCTTGCCTGAATTTAGTAGTTTGGACTTTACTGAGATTTTCAGTCTTTGGGAGAATTTAGGAACACTTTCCTTTTAAAAGGACTAAATCAATAGCTAGTCAAGAGGAGGCTTGCTACTGATCTTCCGTAATGCTGGATCAAGGCAAAAAGAACCAAAAGCTGAGCTCTAGCAATAAACATCATCTCAGGAATGGTAATATTTGTTCAGTAATTTGTTGGGTAATCATTCCAGTGTACTGGTTGTGACTGGTTTATCACCTTCAGATTGGTATTCATGCACATTAAAAAAAAAAAAAAATTAAGATGAGGATTTTTCTGTTTGTTTTGGGGTTTTTTTTTAGTTTATTTCCTTTTTTTTTCTTAACATATTCTATGTAATCCCACACTCATATGTTAATAAAATATTCTTACCTGTCATATAGAAGATTTATCATTGATTTTAATTAAGAAATCATTAGCCGGTGTTTGACAGACCATTTTCAGCCTCATTACAAATGTGTTCTTGATTACATTTCAGGTATATTCAATATCCTGTAAATCAGAGAAGAGTGTTTTCTCTTTTCTACCATTCTGTAGTAAACATGACAGATACAATGTCTGCCAGAAGCATGTGCTTAGCATAAAGCACAATAATGATAAGGGGGAGTTGGAAACTCTGTAGATCTGCCTCCTCAGAATGGAGTTGAGTTTGGTAGCTTCCCCAGCTGGAGAACAGTTAGGAAAGTGTTGACTTCCTAAGAAGATTTCTTCTTACACAGACAGAAAAAACCCCCAAAGGTTGGATGTCCTTTGCTTGTGACCTTCTCAAGAATGGGGTTTCAGAGTTGAAGTAGGAAGGAAAAAAAGTAATCGAAATTGAAGCTGAGCAGAGAACTCGGTATTGCATGCGGTGTGACGGGAGTGTCAGTGTCATGCATGCACGTGATGCTCTGCTGTGTTTACCACCTCCAGGCCAACATTCTCCACCCCTTTTACAGAGCTTAGTATGATTTCTAAGTGGTGCGTATTTTAAACAAGGGTGACCCACGCTGGCACTGACATTATTTTTTCTGACGCTGATCCAAAAGGAGCATACAAGCTGAAAAACACAGAATTGATTTCACATTTGTTTGCAGCACACAACATCAAACTGCAGTGAATTGGAAACAAAAGGAAGTTCTGCATCTAGAAGAAAGAGGCTGAAAGGATGTTTGGAAGTGATAATAGTGGAAAAGATAACTGATGTCAGAAGAGATTACACGGTGTGGCCTCCTTTTTACAACTTTATTCAGCAAAATTCAGCACTGTGCATTGCCTGATGCCCCCAGTTGCCCCAGCAATCTTTCACACTTTTGCAGACGCTGGTTATTATAACATTTTCCTGCTCTGCTGCTTAAAGACATGTATCGAAAGGATGGTTTCATTTCCAAAAGGCTGTGATGTGTAATAAGGAAATAGTGCCACATGTAAATTCACCACTAATACTTTGTCCACTGCATTTTGTTGGAACGTGCTTTAATCTGTCAGATTTTATTCCTGATTCGTGCTACAGTTTTTCCTTTGATCAAAATGAAAATAAAGAGAAAAGCACAGACTGGATAGATAAATTAATTCATATCTTTACTGGGACACGTGATCCTAAAATACATGCAATCCTGTGCTGCACCAGAGTTACAAAACCCACTGCAAATAGAGGTAAATTGGTAGGGTTATATTTAATTATTGCCACTCCTCCTCTTGCCTGACTCATTACCCTCCTTTAATCACCCCAGCAAGATAAAACTGAATAGCAGAGGTGGGTAAACATCTTAGTTTTCAAATGATAAGACTGAACTTATGTGCATGAAAGTCTAATCAACAAAGCCGAGCGGGAACTTTGCGATCCAACATTTCCTCACCGGAAAACGCAGATTGGAACGTCATCTAATGGGACAGAGAGAAAGACTGGGAAATCAAAAACATATACATCAGGCAAAAAATGTATGTTTAAAAAGACTTGCACAGTAACTTTTGAATGTTTCATGTTGAAACAACTTTTAATTTGCTTATTATTTTGATTAGAAATTGCAGCTGTGATGAAGATAAAATAGCTCCACACCACAGTTTAAATATTCATCACAAGCTTGCTATATTCAAGTTTAAAAATATTCAGCATCAAAAATGAAACCTTCTGATTATATCGAGAAAAGCTTTGACCAAACAAAAAGAAAAGTCCTGAATTTGTGTTATCCAGCACTTCAAACGTTGTTCAGTTTCTTTAACTTTAAACAAACAAATAAACAGACGGCACAAAATCTTGTGAAATATCTTGTGGCACAGAAAATTTTATCATTGCCCAGCATTTGTTATCAGTGAAATTTACAAACGGATCTTCTTGCATCAAAATAAGTTAAAAATTATCGGTGGATTAGACAAGATTTGCTCCTCCTTATTTGCACAAATATCATGTGATCTGAATGAAAACTTTCATCTTAAGTCTTTGAACTTTGATGCTGGAATGAATCTGAACTGTGTAGCCTGGGGTCACTCTTTTTTTAACTTTTATTTCTACTAAAATTTATCTGCCTGTGGAAATGAGATAAAATGGCAGGTAGTAGACCCTGTCCGGCTGCAATCAGAAGTGTGCACTCTTTGAGGAGTGGTAGAGGTTCACTTTTATCTCAGCCTTTTGTTTTCTTTGAGGTCTTGAAAGCCCGATATCATTTTTTGTGTAACGCGCAGGCTCTGCAGCACAGATCGCACGTTGCTGCCAGCCTGGACACCGAGGGCACGCAGCCACCAGCTGCTGCACAGCTGGCTGGGCCACTCTTCCCTCAGCACCTTGCTCAGCTTAGAGGGCACTGGGGAACATAAAGGGTGATGATAAGAAGGAAGGCAGGGAGAATGCAATTTCCTATCTGAAGTTGTCCTTGGTTAGTATAATGAGCAGGTTCTCCACTAAGCCTGAGGCTGATTTATACTAATGTGATGCTAATCTGATATGCATCCTGGGTCAGGGTGTGCAAAGAGGGTAAGCAGATCCCAAAATGTAAACTCCAGTCTGTAGGGCTGTAACAGATAAAATAAATCATCACATTAGGCTCCCACACAAAGCACTCTGGTTTAGACCAGGTTGATTGAATTGAATTAAACTGAGCTAAACTGTATTTTGAAAACAATTTATGCTTTCATGCACTGTGATTTGTGTCTTAAAGGAAAAAGAATATTAATCCATATTTTGAGAACATAGTGTGTGCTTTGCTGAGCTAATTCTGTGCACAGACTGCACTGTGCATTTTCACAAACCATTATTGGGAATTCAGGGGCCTCAGTGCTTTATGTATTGAGTTTCTGTCTGATATTAGCACTTGAACAAGAGCTGTTGAATTCTCTCAACAGCAAGGCAGGGCTTGGTCTCAAGGAGACCTGCATGGACAGAATCTGTAGCAGGAATATTTTTAACCTTAGGGTGCAGAGATGGATCTAATAGCAGTGGTGTTCGTGCTAGGCTCAGATCTTAAATCATCCCTTTCAGTTGATGTATAGGGCCAGATTCTGTAGCGTCCTCTGGCTGCTTCAAGCCGTTCCTGTAAGCCAACAAACCCTAAGCTGAAGTTGACTAGCTGGTTAAACCAAATTTATAGTTGTTTTTCACTGCCAGAAAGACACAGTTAATCTGAATCTGTCAACTCCCTTTTCCTCTAGTACAGAATACACTTCTCTTGTCCTTCTGTTTACCTCTTTTTATTTATTTATTTTTTATTTTCCAGAAAGGACATATTTCTGCTGTTCCTTTACATTCTATTTTAAACTGTAGATGAGATCATAATGTTAAGTCATGGTATTGCTTTATAGCTGAGCACTTCCATCTCTCACAACTGACAGGCCCTCTCTTTGCAGGACTGCCGGGCTTTTGACTGCTATGACACACGCTGAATTCTGGGGGAAATCTGCAAGATAAGGATGCATTTGAGAGACTGGCACTTTAATCAGCTAACTGACCCAGACTCTGTCGTGACTGGCATTTCCTAAGGCAGTCAAAAGGACTGGTTGCACCTTTCTCCCCTCACCCCTTGAACAATATATTACGCTATCCCGTGCTTTAAAAGCTTTGGGGAGCTTTGTTGGTTTACTGCAAAAGAAAGAAAAGTTCAACAAGTTAAAAGCATCCAGAATGCAACATGCATTGCCTCCATCACATGGCTTCAGAGGTGGAAGAAGAAGATGATAAAGGCTGAGTGGCTCTTCCAAGCTTAAGGAATCTCTTGTCGGGCATACCCATCAGCCTTGAAACCTGGAATGCTGCAAAGTACAAAGTACTCCAGAGGTTTCCTTGCTGTTAGCATTGCCCACTAAAACAGGTCCAACACTGTATGTTCTTGCATACCTCTGCCTGCCTCCAGGAGCACAGCTTTAAGCATACACTCCATACCATCGATTCCAAGGCAACAAAAATGGCCAAAAGGCACAGTGGAGTGTCCTTCTTCTCTGAGCACAAAAGCAAATCGATACATGCATCCTGGGATAGATGTGTCTTGTCAACACGTCACAAGTAAGTCTTCTCCTTCATTTGTACTGTCAGCCTGTGAGTTTTGAGATGCACTCTCTGGTATTTTATAATGGCTCAGTTCTCTTCCTTATTTGATGCATTTCCAAGAAGGGATTTGCATGTTCTTATAAAACAGTATTATAGTTCTCTCTCTTTCTTCCAAATAAGCCATTAACTTGTGCTACCAACAAGACTGTGGGGGAAGGAAGCAGTGGAAATACCTTTACTGTTATTGTAACCATCCAAAGACACCCATACTTGCAACTTATGTTTAGATTGACAGTGTCTAGAGCATTGTAGACCTGCTAGATATTTTGCTCTGCAGCATTTGCTTCAGTCCATGCAGCTGATGATGCAAGGCCTTGCTACAAACATGGCATGTAATGCTTTCTTGGGTGTTGCAAGTCTCCCTTTGCCAGGCAGGGCCAGCAGGCATCCCTAACTGTATCTTATTGACAGCAAAAGCTCCCAGGAGATGAGGGCCAATTACCAAACCCAGTATAGCCGTTCTTGTTTTGAAGAAACAGAGAGGGAGTAAAAAAAGGATGTGAAGGAGAAAGAAGTTAGCAAGCTTTCCTAGCTGAAAACTTTGATGAATTTTGAATGCTGCTGTGCAAAGGAGAAAGCAACGTAGTACGGCTTGTATTTGGAAAGAGGACTTCAATGCTGTGTGCTTAATGCAGCATTCCCTTTTATCACAGAGCTACCTGAATGTTCTCTCTCAAGTGGAAGTATTTTTGCCTTCAATCTTCCATCTTTTTGCACCATCAATACCCCTTCAATTTTTATTTTTTTTTTTCACCTGAAAGAATCCACAGTTCTCAGAAATCAATAACTCTGAAAGACTGGTGTGGAATGAGAGTTGAGGGACTATGATTGCTGAGCAGTAGTGAATCTTAGCCATGAAAACATGTGGATGTGAGAATGTAGGCTTTATTTTGCCAGTGGCTGGAGAGCACAACTGCAGAGCAACTGTCCAGCTTGTCAGAATCACCATGCATGAATATCCATGAGCAGATACCAGTTATAGGAATGTTGCAGTGCTTAGAGTTCCCAAGCCCAGTAGGAAGGTTTCAGAAAATGTTTCACTCTGAAGTAATGCTGATGTTGTTTGCTATTCTGTAACCCACTGCTTGATCAAGCGTAGCTAGCAGATCTTTTGGAGGGTCCTATGAATGCAGGAGGTGAAGGTGCAAACTGCTGTATGATGCTGTCTGTTAAACAGGTCTTGCAATTCACACTGTCGCTCAAAGGTGCCTGAGAATGCACTCTGACTTTCCTGTGGACATGATTGCAGATGACACCCTGCTCACAAGAACACTTTCAAGGAGGACTGATGGCAAATACTCTACCAGAACTTTTTTTTTTCTTTTGTAAATGCTGATGGATCAAAACCTAAAATGTTAAGAAAGTGGGACAATTTAGAAGAGATTTTATTTTTTGTATACGTGTGAAGTGTTCCCCTGCCCCATTCCTGAGTGAATATTAAAGTTTTCCATTTGATATTCTTCCTTCTGCATTTTAGTGTCCTAGTTCAAAAGTCTGGATTAGAGTGCAACAGTTTAATTTCCACTGGTACTTTGCTAGATGTGTAGTAAGAACAATGCCTTTTGTTTTGCATTAAATTGTGAAGGTTAAGTCATTCAGGCCCAGTGTGGGTATCGTTTTAAACAATACCTGGGTTTAGTGTCAACAGAATGCTCTGATTTGGAAAAAGTATTCAATACACAAGGAAAATTCCTAGTGAAGAGTCCCAACAGGGAAGTCAAGGTTTATCAGTGCCCAGGCCCAACACTGAAGTCCTAATCTAAAATCAGTCCTGCATAGATCCCAGTCTCTCAGCATCCCTCTCCATGGATATGTAACTAGTCAAAGCAGGCAGTGATTTGCAGAGGTGTCTACTGATGTGCTTCGAAGAGCCACTGTAAATGAGACTCAGGTTGATATGACCATTTCTGTTTTTTTTCCCAGGAGTTGAAACACTATTTGGGGCTGAGTAGAGTCTCCATTCTCCTCGCTGGTAAAAGTCTCCTTGGCCAGGAAGAGTGGATCTGAATCAAGCTTCCATTATGGGATTATGTGGGATTCTCTGCAGACTTTGTCTTCTATTCCAGCCTTGTCAAGGATCAAACAAAACGGATGGTCAGCAGAGCTCTCACTCCTCCTAAATCTGCTATGTCCCTTCTTTCTCTTTCCTAGACTCCCTCCCACTTCACGTTCTGCTCTAAAGCGTGCATAACCACAGTCTCTAATACCAAATGTGTTACTGGGCTGTGAATGCTTTTTGTGTTTGGTTGGTTGGTTTGGTTTTGTTAAATACTGGTCATATAACATATAGGGGTGGGATCTGACAGTCTAGAACAGTTGACCTCTTTGAAACAGCCATGGCACATCCATCATTCTGGGCGCCAGTCTGCAGGCATTAGCTGTTGAGAGAGTCCCAAACAAGGTACCAATATGCCACACAGTTATCCTTAAGGGGTCCTAGGAAGGACAGTGGTTATGAAAGAACCACCTGAGCTACCTGGGCAGCACACTGACCACTCATCTCACAGGCAGAATAAAAACACATTGCAGGAATAAGAATACAGATTTGTGTGATGGCTGCATACGCACTCGTGGCCACTTCTGTTCTTCCAGCGTAGCTCTAGAGTGCAAAAAGCTTCAGGATTCAGGGCCTCTTTGGCTGGCATGTCAGTAGGTGACCTTGTGTAACAAGGCTGAGATCTCTGTGTGATATCAGAGTAAAAATTCATTGCATTTACCTGTTGGCCCCATTTGAGGAAGCCTTAATGGCAGTGGGTAAAAAGAAGGGATCATCTTAGGACAAGAAGTTTCACTAGCAGTTCACTGTGCCTGCTAAAAACAGAGGCACGCTGTGGGTTTGCACGGCCTGCGTGCTGCTTGGCACAGTCGTTTTGCAGCAGGAGGAGTCCCTTGTTTGGAAGTTGAAGATAGAAAGTGAAGGACAAGTAATGGCACTGCATGTCTGGCAAAATCAACTTTTTTATCTTTGCAGGAAGAGCCCAGGGAGAGGTGAAGAGAGCAAGACAAATCTGACGAGCAGAGGAACCATGAGCGCAGGCAAGGAGAAGGAGAGATAGCACACAGACAGTTTGAGAAGGAGACAACAGACAGATAACGAGCTGTATCTATCTAATAGATATTCTTCCCCTAATTCTAATGGAAATTCTATCTCCCAGAGCCTGTCAGTGGAGAGCTAACTCACCTCCAAGGGATATGCAGCATTGCTCAAAGTAGAATCTGGATGACAACAAGGTCATTTTCATCTCATCAGCTACAGTGCATAGCCAGGCACCTTCCTCCCCTTCCTTCTCCTTGCACAAGCAGAGAAAGAGAAGACAAGCTGAATGACAGGTAACATTTCTACAACACAAGACAGAATCCAGGGCTGGCTGTTCTTCTGCTGAGGAGAGTCTAAATTTGCTTTTTTTGAGGAGTAACTGTTGTTTGTTTGGGTTCTACAGGTGACCAAGGAGTTGCACTAAACAAACAGCAGCTGGAAATGCAGCTGAAAGAGCTGGAAGGTGAACTATCTTTATTCGCCTTCTGACAAGCCTGCCAGTGGAAAGCAGAGAGTACATTGCAACCTGGTCTCAGTTCAGTGTTAATCCTGTTTTGAGGGTGGACTAGATGACCTTCTGAAGTCCTTTTAAACGGAATAATACTATGACCTCCTTGACTATATGAGCTAAATATATTCACATATGCATATAGATAATTTTGTATCTGAAGTTCTCTGACTATAAAGATAGATCACACAAGCGTATGAACAAACAATTTCTCTGTGCCTCCTACCTTCTTGCCAGAGGTCATATCCTAAGAAAAAGTGGTCCAGGCAAGACTGATCACCTCTCAGAATCAGGAAGAAATGGGTTTTTTTATGAGTTTATTTCTTCTAGCCTTCTTCCACAAGGCAAGAGTGTTTCCAAAAAAGTGGCCAGATACTTATCTGTGCTACTGAAACGGACTCCTCTACACTAAGGAGAGACTTACTCACAAAACCAAGAGTGTATAAACTCTAGCTCACGCTCATGAGAAGCAGGTAGGATCATCTCCCATTCCATCCAGTGTGCAAACACTGTGGCTTATCTTCTCAAGGGACTTGGGGCTGATACTAGCTGTTGTGAACCATATGCCAGATATCTACTGTAACAACCTCCAAACGTTCCTGGAACTGGCTTACAGTGCATTCTAGGAGAACTTATTTTTCCCTCGTGGTGTTGCAAGCAAAACCAATTTCAGCCTGCTGTTCATATCACTGAAACTCTTCTCAGTAGGTTTCAATTCTTTCTTTTCTACCTGAGGGCCAACACTCAGCTCTGTCAGGCAAGTGGTTCTTGACAGCCTATGGAACATTTCTGTAACAGGACAAAAACTGTACTGCTAATGAAGACCAGCATTTCAGAAGCAGGTAGAGAATCCTAATCTTAAGTAGCTGTGATGACAAGCAAGGGCTCTGCTATTTTCCTTTGCTTCCAGACCCGTATTTAAGTTAAGATTTTGCTGCAGTTTGTCCTTGCCTTAGCCATACCGTAAGTACATTTACATGAGTCTTTGTATCTTGCTGATCCTGACCTTGCCTTGCCAATCTGACTTCTTGGTTTGGCTTTGGACCTGCCTTGTGACTACAGTCTTTTCTGATAATTGCTGAACTGGTGGCTAATCCAGGTTGCCCTCACTAGACTTGCTCTGCTTGCCTTGCTTCAGTACTGGAGGACCATGATCTTGCCAGTGAGGCCACTATTCCTACTGCCATTCTGCCCCCACTCCTGGCTCCTCTTCTTTTCAAGAGCAGCCCGCTCATGCTTGCCGTGGATTACACTGAACATGCAGAGATGACCTTGTGTCAAAGACTGACAAATATTCAATATGTGTGTGGTCAGAATGAAGCACATTTGGTCAAGCAGTTTTCAGGGAACAGGAGATCTGCAACCACGTCGTCGTGCTGCATCCAGTCAGGGACTCAGACTACCAGACGCTACACTCTTACTCCCTCTGGAAATCTTTGAACTCCTTACTTTTCCAGGGCATACCTACAACTGTATATTAGACATATATGGCCATAGATCATTAATGCACAACATGATTACATCAGGTGCTTCCCTTTGTTAATGACCTCCAGGATCAAACTCATCCTGACAGATGCCAAAGTATTAACCAGAGCGATGAAAGATCATTTGGACTTGGCAAGCTGAGCGTGGGGAGAAGGACAGGATATTACCCATTTTGTTTAGATTATTAATAAGAAGCCACAGACACATCCATCTATCTTGTTTAGGGAATGAGCTACTGAGAGAGATCTTGACAGTAGCTCAGTGTAATATCAGTGCATCAGTGCAGATGCTTTGTAGATTTCTGCGTTATCTTCTAAAACCTGACTAGATGTGGCTGCAAAGGAGGGCAGCAAGCCCATACTTTAGTTTGAAGAATTGACCTACCCACTGAAGTATGACAGACCTGGTATTCATAGAATCATAAAATTGCAGAATGGAAGGGGTTGGAAGGGACCTCTGGAGATGACATCGAGTCCAACACCCCCTGCCAATACAGGAACACCCAGGGCAGGCCACACAGCAACAGATCCAGACTGGTCTTGAAAGTCTCCAGAGGAGACTTCACAACCTCTCTGGGCAGCCTGGTCCAGGCTCTGTCACTCTCACAGTGAGGAAGTTTTTCCTCATGCTGAGGTGGAACCTCCTGTGTTTCATCACCTCTCGTCCTATCACAGGGCACAGCTGAACAGAGACTGACCCCTTCTACTTGACACTTGTGTGACTAAGAGGTGCTTAGCATGGAAACAGGTGTGCCCATGTTTTGGGCACAGAATAGTCTGGTTGGAGGCTAAATATGTCCTAAGCATCTGAAAAATCACTACCTAATTGCAGGTCCCCAGGAGGATGATCTCACCCCTCTGAGTGCTGCACATGATAAGACAGGGTTGTATTTTGGCTGCATTTAATCTGCAGAGGCATCTCAAGGGTGGCATTTAGGGTCAGTGCTGGGTTTCGTCCAGGCATCCTCAAGATGTCCAATTCTGCAACCCTGTGGCATAGCAGCATTCCAGGGTTGAGTAAAGAGAGCAAGTGTGTTCCTGAGGGCAGCTGTGCCAGATTTGCCTTTTTTGCTAAACAGCTGGCACTGCAGCTTCCTGGGAATCCTGCGGGTGTCAAAGGGGAGGAACACTGAGAATTGCTGAAGCAGGGACTGAAGGCCTGGCAGCAGAGGATACCTGCCTTACCTCTGCCAAAGCCTTACTGGCTTATTGAGTAAGAGCAGATTAGGAATAATGGAGACCAATCCTTCACAACTTGACAATCACAGAATACTCCAACTGGGTTTTTTACAGGGACTCTGAATCTCTCTGATAAGCATGCAGAGCGTTGATAGCCTGTGGTGACTTATAATCTGTAGTATCCAGAGCACAGTTCTCTCTAAAGGGGGATGTGCGAACAGTGTGGCACCTGACCTAGTCACTCAGAGCAGTGACTGAAGTAATTTACACTTAGGACTCTGTGTCAGTGTTAAAAGACTGAGATGGAAAGTATCAGTATTTCTATCTGTTACTATTTTTCTCCTTAACGGTCATTTTCCTGCTCATACAAACTGTTAGGATGGAGGTCAGAGGTTCCTTAGTACCATGAACTCCACCAGGGCGTGATCACTGCAGTCCAGGCTGCCTCTTATCTTGACATACCTGGTGACCAGGATATCCAGTATTGCATCCACTTGGGCTGAGCTGCCTATTTCTTATTCTTATTACCCTCAGAGCATTCCAGGAGCCTTCTGGATTGCCTTCAGCTTGCTGTGTTACTTTCCCAGCAAATGTTGGGGTGTTTGAAGTCCCCCAGCAGGACAAGAGCCTATGAGCAAAGTTAATAGTTATCACAGTGTATTCCTTGCTTCCTGCTGTGCTATCCTTTTTCTAGGTCTGCCCTGCAGTAGGTCCCTGGTGAATTCACCTGTCAATCAGGCTAACTGGTGATCTTCAGGACTGAGCCCATTCCTGCAATCCTTCCTCAGTCAGCTGCTGCCGCCGCCTTAGGATGGTAGTTACAGTGGGCACATAAAGGAGTTGGAAGTCTGATACTTCTGGGTTTTGGACAACCCAAGCTCCTCTGAGCTTGTGGAAAGCCAACAAATGCCTCTGTGGTTTTTTTTTTCCCCTTAACTATTGCTTGTAGAGAGTTCATTGGTTTTGTTGGGTGAATGTGTACATACCACCTTTCCCAGGTGGAATGGCAGAGATCATGTTTTTCATCCTCTGATAAACTGTCTTGCCAAGAACATTTTCTCCAGACAATATCAGTGATCTTAGTGTCTTCCTGTTTCTCGTTATCTATGTGGTCATAAAAATCTTGTTATTCAGAGCTGAGATGCAGCCTCTGCCCAAAGCAGGCACCATAGACCACAAAGAATAAGCACCCAGCTCAAAAGTGGAAAGAAACCTCCGAGAAACAGGAGAACTGGCAAATAAGTGTATAGGAGCATTAGTACCAGTACAGGGACTTATGGGAACACCAGTGCTGTGCTGTTGCAGTCATTAGCACTTATGAGTCTGGTGAATTCATACTCCAAAAGGTGCAGAATGGATGTGGGCTACGTGTCCCCATAGAGGGTAGTGTTCACCCCAGCAACAAATACACCTCCTGAGTGCAAATACCTGGGTGCTGCTCTCACCTACATCCTCTGCAGCCAGCAAAGCAGCACGTGGGAAGCTGGGCATTCTGCCCTAGCTCATCTGCATCTCTTTCTCTGCATATTCCCCCTGCGGAGAAGGAAGGTGCAGGGACACATCCCCTTCTACATGGGGAGACATCATTACCTCTCCAAGCTGATTTTAGGTCACAGCACCACAGTAGTGGGAAAAGATGGATACAGAGCCAAGAACCTGCCTGCCAGCTTCCTTTGAAAGGCAGGATGGCAGGCTGGATGTCTCAGCTCTGCTCCACTCAGGAAAGTCTCATATTCCTCTGAGAGTGATCAGCTTAGCTAAAAAGAACAGAAACACAACTGTAATTAATAGAAATCACAGCTTAGAATAAGATTCATAGAGTGAGCCATGCTGATATCTTATAACTTAGAAGACTAATCAACACTTAATTAACAATGGAAGCATTGCAGAGTTAAGTATATTAACAGCTGCAAGAGGCAGTGTCACGCAAAGCTGGTCCTATCTGAATTCACTCTTACTTCTAGTGGTAGCATTGGAATGTTTCGTGGGAGGGATGTGCATTAATCCAACCCAAAGCTTGCCCCAATCCCATATCCCATACCTTTAATTATATTGCATAAATATACACGAAAGAGGGCATTTAAAATAGCATGTTCTGTTGTTATGGCAACTGATACTCTAAAAAGTGATGATGAAAAGTAAGCAAAGAAAAGCTATCTAAGTATAAATGCATCATGTTGTTATAGCA
The DNA here is from genome assembly GCA_024611175.1 of Megaceryle torquata. Taxonomy (NCBI): domain Eukaryota; kingdom Metazoa; phylum Chordata; class Aves; order Coraciiformes; family Cerylidae; genus Megaceryle; species Megaceryle torquata. Next base: position 1,223 of record JANIJG010002930.1, on the reverse strand, counting down.
ACCTTTGAATTCCAAGGAGGTTGGAATTACATGTACTGTAAGCATTGCTGGGAGCCTGCTCCCAGGTGTGGCTGGGGTCTCTCCTTTCCAGTTGTGTGCCAGAGAAAATCATGTTATATTACATACTGCATATCGCTCAAACTTTAACTCTCTTGCAATTATAGAGTACATTTTACATAAGACAATCAGTAAACATAATGATGTTTACATCCATCTTCTCAATTTGCAAGGTTGTTGTTCTTTAACTTCTATAATACTTTCAAACTGTTTTTCTCTCTGTACTGCTCTTTTAAAAACAAGCTCACATGCAGGATCCACAAGATTTGTCTTAAAATCGTGAGATTCTCCTGGGAAGAAATACAGAAGTAAGTATATATATATATATATTTATCTTCCTCAATCTTGTTTTAGCTACTCCCAAGTGCCAATCAGTTTGTGTCACCTTTTCCCCTCATTATTTTCTTCCATCTCTTGCGGTTGTTTCTTTTTACATTCCATTCTCCCAGAGTCATACTCAACCTGAGATAACAAGCGATTTTGTGGCTGGCAGGGGTAAAGCTCAATTTACAGGACTCTTGACCTCTAAAGGGCTATCACACATCTATTAACAAATCTGGCCTCTTTGCTGATTTTGCTCAGCAAACATTAAAAAAAAGAATGGAAGGAATGCAGTGCTGAGGAAAGATTATTGTGTGAGAACGGAACCAAGTCAGTAATTGCACTTAAATATATAATGAGACTTCAGCCACTGTATATAAGAACACTCTGAAAACACCTCATTAACAATGAAGTGATATAAAAAAGAAACCCAGAATAACTTCATCATCCTGTAAAGCTGCTGTGAGATGAAATTTAGAGCCCAGTGCCTTCTCTTGCTTCGCATGCCTGCTGGGCACTGGGAGAATGGGGAGCATGGGGGGTTTTTGCTTCCTGCTTATTCTGCCCAGTGCACCAGCAGAGCTTGCAGGCTGTATGACCCAGTCCCAGCTAAGCAGGAGTCTCTTTTTCTTTTAGCTGGAACAACATCTATTTCTGCCTCCTACTGACATATCAGCAAACTGGTTATTCTTCCTATGAAGATAGATGCTTGCTTCAAAGCTGCAGACTTTCTCCTCGCTTGTGGTGATGGGCCACAATACTCACCCTCCTGAGGGAGGTGGCAGATGGCAAAGGTGCATTTCAGACTTAGCCCTTCCAGGCTGGCGAGTCTCCTGGAAGCAGAG